>JARFIW010000095.1:0-156207 GCA_036346225.1 Platerodrilus igneus
TTTGAAAAATTCCAGTGTGGATATAAAATTATTCATGTTTTTAGCAATAAAAATTTAAAATATAACCTTGCTTACAAGTTTATAACATTTTATATAGCTATTCTAAATAAGAAGGGGATAAGTTTTCTAACAAAATGAAGCCAACTGCAATAGTAAAACCAACTAATAAGACTGGGGTGCCGTGGTTTGCATAACCGGCAATAAAGCGCTGGATGTTAAAGCTTTTAAACCCGTAAGTAACAAATATTTATTTGTATAAACTAATTTTCATTTTCTATTTACTACTGAAAAATTGTTATATAATAAAACTTAGGTTCATTTTTTTCGTACTGTTACAGTAATATGCGGTATACGGAGGTGGCGGTTAGGCGAACGCCGTCACCACCACAACCACCGCCACCACAACCACCACCGCCACCACCACCACCACCACAACCATAGCCCCCAAAAAAAAATGAAGATCTGTTAAATTTACTAAACGAATTTTTAGAACGAAATATTTGATAAATAAATAAATATTAAAGAAACACATATTTTCTAAATGATATTGGTGCTAAGGAACTCTATTATTATTATTAAGTTCTATAGTTTGAGAACGTTAAACCTTGATGCTACACCTTGAGTTGTAAAAGTTAATCCATAAGCAAGAAATCCTTGATAAAAGCAAGTTCAGTGTACTTGTATAAATTATTTTGGGATGATGTAACCAAGAAGGTAATATACGGCATACCTGTCTTGACATTTTTTGCAAACATACACCTTATGTTAATTAAATACATTATATTAAAAGTCGAATATCGGCATGATTTGCATATATATTACCAGAGATCTATAATCCCAATAAAAAAAACACGAGGTTATATTCGACTGCTAATTCTTGTTATTTTATCTTGACATTGAAATCGCGAGAAGTGAACGACTTCTTTTTTACAAGATTTTACATGCAGACGTTTAAAAATTTGATCCCCATTATATAACATTTCGTATATTTTCTCAATTTTATTTGCTACTTCATACAAAACGCAGCTTATGAGGAGAGCTAAAAACTCTTTACCACTTGCACGCGTTTGCTTTATATTAAAAAAATTCTTCACCGCGGCGTTTTAATTTTTAGCTTAACCTACCCAGAAAAATCTCCGAAGCGGCCAAGAACCAACACGTGGACTCCATTCTACACACAACATTTTTTAAAAAAATGTATAACACCTTTCCCCATCTTATTTAATATTTAACACCGGGAACGCTGCTAAAAAAATTTCTTAAGAAAATATCTCCACCCCAGCGCACACGCACCACCCCACGACAAAATGTAACGACTCTGAACGCACACCCCAAAGATCTAACGACCCCCGACGCACCAAATTTACATACAAAGACAATTCTGTTCTCAAAGCGACATATACATATCTTGCTGCACATTTTGTTTCCTAAAGTGGCTTAGCTATTCATTTTGTTCTCGAATCGGCATATACATATTTTGCTGTGGATTTCTGCTCTCAAAGCGACTTAGCCCTTCTACTGATGAAGGGTTGCTATTATCTCCAAAGCTAACTTTGGCATACCATTGCTGGTTGATGTTTTGATTGTAGGCTATTAAGTATTGCATTAGAAAAATTTTTAAAGTTTTCTGTTGAACCGTTTATGAGTTATAATATTTTCATGTATAAGGGTTGCTGCCACCTTCCAAGACTGACCTTTGTGCGCTGTTGGTGGTGTTTAGTTTTAGAGCAGATTATTAGAGGAATGCATGTGAAAATTTTGTTCCAGTTTTATAGGAGGTACAATTTATTTAGTTTAAGGGTTGCTGCTACCCTCAAAACTGGTTTTGGTGCACCGTTGTTGATGGATGTTTCTGTTATACATTATTAAGCATAGTATGTGCAAATTTTAAAAATTTTCTATCAAGTCGTTTACGAACTATAATGTTTTTTAGGATAGGGGTTGCTGCAATCCCCAAGACTGGCTTTCCCCAACCGTTGACGGTGTTTATCTTTGTAATAGACTATTAAAGGATTGCATGTGGAAATTTTTTACCCAATCCTGTATGAGGTACAATTTATTTAGTTTAAGGGTTGTTGCCACCCCAAAGACTGACCCTCGTGTGCTTCTAGTGGTGTTTATGTTTGTAGTAGACTATTAGGACTATTAGAGACTTGCACATGAAACTTATTTTCCACTCCTTTACGAGGTACAGTTTATTTAGTTTAAGGGTTGCTGCTACCCTGAAGACTAGCTTTAGCACAGCATTGTCTGAGAGTAATTTTGAAGGAAACTATTAGAAGATTGCATGTCAAAATTTTATAAACTGTGTATCGTGCCGTTTATGAACTATAATGTTTTTCAGTATACGGGTTGCTGCCGTGCCCAAGACTGGCTTTAATGCATCGTTGCTAGTAAATATTTTTATATTAAATTATAGGATTGCATGTGCTAGTTTAAAAATTTTTACATGGCACCGTTCACAAACTACAATTTCTTTTAATGTAGGGGTTACTTTTACCCCCAAAGCTGGCTTTCACGCCCCGTTACGTGTGTTTATTTTTGTAATAGTGTGTTGGATGATTTCATGTTAAAACTATAAAAAAATTTAGTCAGATACAATTTATTTAGTTTAGGGGTTTGTTGCCACCCCAAGACTAACTTTGGCATACTATTGCTGGTGGATGTTTTTATAGTAGGCTATTAAGTATTGCATTTGAAAATTTTAGTTTTCTGTTGAACCGTCCACGAGCTATAATCTTTTCCTGTATAAGGGTTGCTACCACCTCCCAAGACTGACCTTCGTGTGCTGTTGGTGGTGTTTATTTTTAGAACAGATTATTAGAGGATTGCATGTAAAAAAAATTCCAGTCTTATGGGGGTACAATTTATTTAGTTTAAGGGTTGCTGCTACCCTCAAAACTGGTTTTGGTGCACCGTTGTTGGGGGATGTTTTTGTTATACATTATTAAGCATTGTATGTGTAAATTTTGAAAATTTTCTATCAAGTCGTTTACGAACTATAATGTTTTTTAGGATAGGGGTTGCTGCAATCCTCAAGACTGGCTTTCCCCAACCGTTGACGGTGTTTATATTTGTAATAGACTAGTAAAAGATTGCATGTGAAAATTTTTTACCCAATTCTGTACGAGGTACAATTTATTTAGTTTAAGGGTTGTTGCCACCCCAAAGACTGACCTTCGTGTGCTTCTAGTGGTGTTTGTGTTTGTAGTAGACTATTAGAACTATTAGAGAATTGCACATGAAACTTGTTTTCCACCCCTTTACGAGGTACAGTTTATTTTGTTTAAGGGGTGCCGCTACCCTCAAGACTGGCTTTGGCACAGTATTGCCTGAGAGTAGTTTTGAAGAAAACTATTAAAAGATTGCATGTGAAAATTTTAAAAACTGTGTATCGTACCGTTTATGAACTATAATGTTTTTCAGTATAGGGGTTGCAGCCGTCCCCAAAACTGGCTTAATGCACCGTTGCTAGTAAATATTTTTATATTAAGTTATAGGATTGCATGTGATAATTAAAAAATTTGTGCATGGCACCGTTTACGGACTACAATTTCTTTTAATGTAGGGGTTACTTTCACCCCTAAAGCTGGCTTTCACGCCCCGTTACGTGTTTATTTTTGTAATAGTGTGTTGGATGATTTCATGTTAAAGCTATAAAAAATTTTAGTCAGATACAATTTATTTAGTTTAGGAGTTGTTGCTACGCCAAGACTGGCTTTGGCTCACCATTGCTAGAGTCATTTAGGAGCTTAACTTTTTTTTAGCATAGGGGTTGCTGCCGCCCTCTAGACTGACTTTGGTGCAACGTTGCTGACTGATGATTTGTAATGTACTATTGTATAAAAATTTTAAAAATTTTCTATTCCGTTATTTACGAGCTACAATTTTTGTAGTATAGGGGTTGTTGCCACCCCAAAGACTGGCTTTTGTGGACGTTTGCTGATGGATGTTTCTATTATAAACAATTGGAGGATTGGATGCAAACGTTTTGAATATTTTCTATTGCGTTATTTATGAGTTATAATTTATTCAGTGTAAGGGTAAAACTACTCCTTAAGTATGGTAAGGGAGAATTATGTGCAGAATTATAAGTACCGATGTGGTCAGATACAATTTGCAAAATTCGAAATCTATATGTAAATATTTGTAATAAAATATTTAAATTATATTTTCTAAGTTTCACAAAATCGTTACTAGAAAACAGTAAATAATATCATACAAATGTAGAAATATGATAGGACATCATTTATACGATTTTGCAACCCAAGAAATAAGCAAAAAATTAATAAATCCTCTCAAGTACAAGATATATATTAGTAGATAAAAGTTTGCATTCTCTGAAACTATACGGATGCAGCTTCTACATAAATGTTCGTTGCCCTATCATCTAAGCAGACTAACGGGCACCACGCTATGTTGCCATTTAGCGGATGTAAAGATGATATCATAATAAAATATTACGTATATTAAAATATATTTTGTGGCGCCCTTAACGGAAAATCGCTAGACTAAAACTATTCGATTTCTGTACATTTTCCTATCAATTTTACAGCCACTTTGCGTTTCTTAAATATTTAAAATAGAAATTTGTACAAAAACTCATTTACTTTGATGTATTTCAAATCCTACCAATTGAGGTCTTCTTCCATTTAAATATCTTAGCCAAAGAAATTCCATGTCAATAACGCCAAAAAGTTAAAAGGTTTACCTTGCATCCAATATACGGTAGTAAGTTTACAAGGGACGCAAATTTAAATGTAAATTTCGGTCTATCGGGTGCAGAAATGATAGTAGGATGTATATATATATATATATATATATATATATATATATATATATATATATATTAGTTAATATGATAAAATAATAACTTGGACTTTTATGCAAAGCCTAAATGATCATTTCAAATCGAGCCAGTAATTAAAACATGAAAAATATAAAGTCCCGGATAGAATTCAAACATCTTCAGTATTCATGGCCAATGTGCTAACCGATTGTATCATCCGGATGGGTGATTACAATTAGAAGGATATACAAATCAAAGCATGTATGCAACCATACATCAACCTGACTTTCAATTACGTTTGGCATTTCTGTCAATCATATCTGACTGCCAAGTTTTTAATTTGTCAGATATAGATAGGAAGCGATGCTCAAATTCATCGCTTTAAGTCAACTATTAATTACAATAGTAATTACACAAGACAAACTGATTATCAATGTTATATCAGTTAATAAGATGAAATATTAACCTGGACTTTGATGTGAAAGCGGAAGATATAGGTTCGAATCCTGTCCAGTAGCTATCTTTCAATTACTAGCTCGATTTGAAATAATTATTTAAGCTTCGCATAAACGTTTCCAAGTTATTATTTCATCTTATTAATAATAAAACAATAAGAATCAGTTTGCCTTGTGCAATTACTAATATTTATAATTAATAGTTGGCCTACAACCATAAATTTGGCATTGCTTCATCACTCTGGAGAATACTCACATGTAATACCACAAGAGGTTCAAAATTATCGGGTAATTCCCGATAGGTTCGTTGCAAACAAATGAAGGAGTCAAGTTTTCAGTTTAAAAATCACGAGCGCGAAGCGCGAGTGATTTTTCTGAAAACTTGACGACTCGTTTGGTTGCAGGAACCTAGAGGAAATACCGATTAATTTTGAAGCTCGAGTGGTATTCGGGGATATTTTTCCATCCAAATTTTGTCCAATACAATTCCATCATGAGACAAAATCCATAGTTCAAAATTAAATACCCACAATTATTGATTTAATTCATATTCAGTGTGTTACAATTAAAAATACAATTGTTATAGACATTAGAACAATTTTTATTCAAATCAGCGTTATTGGTGATCGGTCCAGAGGAAGTGGAAGGCTGTGGGTGTGCAACGGGAAGGGAATGGAATTTTGCATTATATTCACTTCATTGCGCTCATATTTACGCAGCTTCTTCAGAATCGCTTTATGATGTTCTTGATCCAGTTGTAGATAAGGTCGAATTGAATGAGTAGTCGCATGCCCAGTAATTTTAATAATTTGTTGTTCTCCAACTCCTGATTTCGCCAGATTAGAAACAGCTGTTGCACGACTTGAATGATTCGTGATTCTCTTGTTTCCGACATCAAGACCGGCCTTTTCGCTGACTCCTTCACCCACTTCGCAATCATATTCTCGCCTACTGGAACATCTTTATACCAGCCACTGCTACCTGGATTTCCCAGCTCGGATTTGGAGTCAGGAAAAATCTATCTGTCGTTATTTTCTCAGTTCTCTTAACTTGTAATTTTCTAAAGAGTCTCACTGGACACTTATTGGGGACTACTGTATTCTCGGCCAACCACTTACTATCAGACAACTTTTTGTCACCACCTTGCGTAGTTTTGCTGAAAATTGGATTGTATTCAATTCTGCCAGTGAGTTCTCCATCATTTGCCTCTCTTCTCGGAAGTGATATATCATTGTCTTGGATCCTCACCACCTCGCCAAGCTAACTCCACTGAGACAATCATGAAAATTTTTTTTTGTAATCCCTCAGGTGTTTCTTCGTCCCATGCATTAACCATTGTATCCCAATCCTTGTCTTCTAGAGCTACTGCACTCGCCTTTCGTTTTTCTGGTATGGCTTGCAGAGCCTTGCGTTTAGCATCACGAGCCCCTCTGGCTCCTTTGAAAACAGCATCAGAGAACGGATTTATTTTCACGTTGAACTCGGTCGAATATTTATCTTGGAGTAACTTCGCAGTTTTATTCCACATTGCCTTCACTGTACTTTCCTTATAATCATCCCGTTAAACTTCTTCATGTTGTATCCCCAGTCTTTTAAAATATCCGCCAGTTCCTCTTCAGTGGTGTCAGCCTTCAATACGACATATTTCTGATCACAAAACGCAGAAAATTGTTTCCACACGGAGGTGTTTGACTTGATGGTGTTGATGGGTACATTTCCTTTCACTTTTTCATCAATTGTTTGCAAAGACAAATCCCCAAATCGACTCATTTTATATTAGAGCTTATCAATTGACATAATATAATTCAATCTGTCAGATTAAATGGAGGGTTAACTAGATTGGAAACCTTTTGTTTTTTTTATATAGGCATAATTACCAGTGAAATTATCAAAAATTATCAGTTGAATTGCGTGTAGGCTATACGAAATAATGTCGAATGGTGCAATTGTATTCGCTGAAATTTGGATGCGAAAAATAATCTGGTTAATTCTCTGGTTAATCACCTCCTGTTAAATTACTTTGGGGATATACAAATTGAATCTTAAATTGGATTAACTTATGGGATTTTGAATAACGATTTGGATAGTATTTTGGTTTGATGTCGACTTCCAAATTCTACTCTAAATATTAAGACTGGGCACGAAAACTCTTGGGGAATCCAGAGGAACTATGGGACCATTACAGGTTAGCCATATTGATATAATTTATTACTGAAAACTGTTTTATTTCAATATTTTTGGTACATGTAAGAGTCAACAAAACATTAGTTTCATTGATCAATTTATGAAAGGTAATAGGCATCTTGAAACGTTTCAAAAGGTCTCTGAATATAACAAAAGGCTCGTTTTGCTAGCTTCAATTTCTTAAATCTGGTATATGTAAATATTCTGAAAAAAGGGAAGATTTTAAAAAGGTTGTAAATATTTAATCATTATATTGTGTATTGTAGAATTGCTTTATTTAATTGAATCAGATAGTTGAAGCAAAAAAAATCCATAACTTAACATTTCACATCATAAGTGCTTGATTAATATAAAGGGGAGCGAAGAGACTATGAAAAATATTAAGGAAAATGGAGAAAAGCTCGAGGTCGAAATGAAAATCATAAGCGACGGATTAAAAGAAAGTAATCAAACGATCGCGGAAATGCAGGTACACTTTGAAAATAAATTCATTAGAATGATGGACGATGTAGATAAAGTTAGAGACGAGGTTTGGAAAGTGAAATTAGATAAGGAAACATGTGAAATTACCGGATTACAGATTTAGGTAAAAAGATGCGGGAAATTCGGGGAAACTGTGAAATAGGACTTAATGATGTAAATAAAGAATTAGGTAATTTAAAATCAGAATTCGAAAATGCTGGTAGGAATCAGGGGCAACGCACTAGGACAAACAGACCGGAAATTTCAGTTGAACAGTATTCCAAATTTTATGGAGATAACAAAGTGAATCCAAAAGTATTTTTAAATAATATAAGAAAATTAATACAGGGATCAACGGATGAAAAGTACAATTTAAATTTCGTTAGATCAATGTTGAAAGGCAGCACGGGGATATGGTTTCACTTAATAGAAGATGAGATAGGGACATTTCAGGAGTTTGAAAGTAGATTTTTAAGAAAATTTTGGAGGGATAATCAACAATACAAGGCGCGAGATAATTTAATTACAGAAAAATATAATCAGAACGTAGGGATGACACGAGAACTATACGTCATACAAAAATTCAGTATAGCGAAGCAATTAGATCCGCCGATGGAAGAAACACAAACCATAAAGTACTTAGCGGGACATTTTGGTGAGGAAATAAGACATTATGTGATGATTCAAAACATTGTAAATAAGAAAATCTTCTTGGAATATCTACAACGTTGTGATGAGTTGGGACAAAGTCGTGTAGCGGAAGGTAGGATAGTACCAAGACAGCGAGAAAATTTAGGTAGGATGCAAAGAAGCACAGAAAACAATAGATCGAATAATAGAGGAAATTATAAGGGAAATTTTTATAGAAACAATTACAATAACTACCATCACAATAATTTTAGAAGGAACTGGAACACAAGAGACACACCAAGAAGAGAAACAGAGCGAACGAATCACGACAGAAACATAAATCAGTGTACGCTACAAGCACAACATCGGGAACAATCAGCCCAACCTACAAGAACGAATCGTACCTATGCAGAAGTTACGATCAGGCAAGACCATCTACGTTGAATCAGGATTTTTGAAAGAGGACAAACCAAGTAAGCCCTTAAAAATAAATGGATACGAACACCAGCGTGAATATATAAAATGTGAAATGGAAAAGGAAATGAATAAAAGCTTATTACCGATAATTAAATTGAAAATTGGAAATAGTCGAGGTGGAACACTCATTGATACAAAAGCAGAAGCGTCGTTAGTGTCTGACGATTTTGTAAAACGGGAAAAATTTATAGGAAGTATGATGCTCATTAGGAAATTTAATTTAATAGCACCAAATAGCAAGAGATTTGCAAGTGTGAGTAAAATAATAATTCTGGAATGTGAAATGGGTACGATAAAGTTTGAGAATAAATTTATAATAGTGCCGGGGTTAAGAGTAGATGCAATATTTGATATGGACATAATAGATAAGTTGGGATTAAACATAAATGCCGAAGGAAAGGCAATAGATGTAAAAGGGGAATATATAAAATGGGATAATGAGGGTATCATTGAGAAGGCAAACACGCATTTTGTTAATCCATTAGTTGTTGTCAAAAAGAATGATGACAGCATCAGATTATGTTTGGATGCTAGGAAAATAAATAAAAGGACCAAACCTCAATACAACAGTCCACCAACTATGGATACAATTTTAGCAACAATAGGTAATAAGAAAATATTTTTAAAAATTGACTTAAAAAATTCATTTTGTCTCATTCCATTGGAACGTAAATCAAGAAAATATATCGGATTTTATAGAAAAGGGCAAAAGTATAAATGTGAAGTGGTTCTTTTTGGTTTGTTGGAAAATAAGGGTGTATGGGAACCGAATGAAGAATTTGGGAATGATAGTTTAAAATTTAGAGAAGTTTTGGAATTTGAAGGAGGATACATCAGGGGGAAAAACTATGATAATAATTTAACTTCAGCAAATAAGTTTGGAAAAGGCGCGTATAGGGGAAACAAGAAAGACAAGCTCATTGCAGAGAGGAAACTCTTGATAATGGAGAAAGTGTACATACTGTAAAATAAACTAGTGAAAATAGGGATATAATCATAAATTAGGATAGGTATAGACAAATAGAAGAATTACATAGGGATATTAATAAATTAGGATGTCATCATAAATTAGGATAGGTTTAGGAATAGAAAATTGTACAAAATGGAAATATTAGATGACAAAAGACATAGGATGGGTTAATGAAAGTGGAACTATAAATAAATAAAACTTATTATGAATATTAGAAAACAATAAAACATAGGATAGGTTAATAATAACTAGGATAGGTTTAGGATAAGTAGGAGTAGCATAAGTTGATGTAGATAGGAGTGATTCGTTGGATAAACAGGAAAAGTCAATGTAAATAGGAAAAGTATGGATAAATAGGGAATGAAATATTAGTAGATCATAATAAGTAGTGTGAAAATAAGAAAGGTCTATGTAAATAGGAAAAGTATATGTAAATAAAAAAAGTATGGATAGATAGGGAGTAAAATATTAGTAGATCATAACAGGTAGGTGAAAATAAGAAAAGTATGTGATAAATAAGAAGAGGTATATGTAAATAAGAAAAGTATATGATAAACAGGAAAAGTCTATGTAAATAGAAAAATATGGGTAAATAGGTAGTGCAATATTAATAGATTATAATAACATAATAGTAGGAAAATTTAGAATGAATAGGTGTATAGGTATAGTATAGATCAAAATAGGAATATGGATGTAAAAATAATGTAGTCGTGTAAATAGCAAGAGAAAATAAAAATAAAATAATTTTGGACCAATGTGAATTTTGTCTAACTTTGGACGCCAAAAAATTAACATTTTCCAAAATTTTATTTTAATTTGGGGGATTAATGCTATAATTATAGGGCTAATTTAGGGGTAGGTTTAGTTACAGGGGTCGTAGAATAAATAAAAGAAACCTCCTGTATATAATAGTACAGGAGATTAACGCATAAGAAATAGAAATATCCAAGAGTAGTTACGAGCAAAGATAAGATTTAAAAACGTAACGAAATGCATCAAAACTTAATCAACGGAAAACCTATATAAATTGGCTAGATAAATATTTAACATTTATTGTACAAACAAAGGATTAATGCAACAACTTTACGATGTATTGACAAAGTTATTAAAATTGGACAAACTAGTGAATTCGTATTTACAATCTAGCAGTATGTATGATAATTCTGATGAAAGTTTATCGTAATGTTAAAAATGTACAAAATATAATAAAAAATTAATTTTTTAGTTCATTTTATTTTTTACATCACATAAAAATTTATTTGGAAAAGCAACAATAATTTCATATAAAAACTTAAATTCTAAAGAATGTTGAATAAAGTAGCTGGTTCTTGATAATTTCGTAAGTGCTTGCATATTTTCCGCAACCAATTTACCTGTAGATATAATACAATCATCGTTGATTGCACCATCCTGTTTGGTAAAAGAGGACGCTATGTGATCTATAAATTGGTTATAGATGTAATCAATTGAAGAATCATTAATTGTAAATAAACAATCGTTAACTATGAATGTCATTGAAAATAATTTATTAATTGCTTCCTCAGAAAAAACGAGCGTAGCACTACCATTATGACTTATTCCAATATATGGAAAGTTGCTACAGATATCGTAAATTGCATTCATCATAATGCCATAACCAATAGATATTTCTTAATTTCTATATTCAGGTTTTTTTTGTAAAACTAGCTTATTACGAAGGAAATGTTCGCTTCTTAAACTTGAAATTTCATTCCATTCCTTAACATTAAAACACAGAAAGCTTTCTGGAGCAATAACATTAGATATTTGCACTACTGCATTTAGTTCATTCCGCGTTGAAATACCAACTTCCAATAATAAACCCAAATCCAAATCTAAAAATGTTGATACTAATACCTCACGATACTTATTAAATGCTGTAGGACGTGTTGATTTTAGTGATAACTCTGCGTTTGTATCAGCCCATGAAAAATTTGCATTATCATTTTGAATTGCATCGATCAATAAACAATTTGCATCACCACCATTCTTATTCAAGTTTTTCTTAACTGTTGCAGCATACATGTTTCTACTTTGGCAACAAAACTCTAACTACTTAAGATGGTGGATTTTGTCGGTTGAATTATTGATTATAAGTATTGATTCAATATTTCAGTACAATTGCATTTTCAGCTGCACAACTGAATGATGTGCAACGTCTAGAGTGATACAAACATTTTTGAAGTGTTGGGGTAATTCCACTCCTTTAGCTCGTGTAAAGAAGGTGGACACCCCGAAGCTTCAACACTGATGATGTTGGGGTTAGAAAATTCGGACATTAACCATGTCCGTTTTTCTAACCCCTTCACATATATATGCGTCGCTTTATTAAATATTGACTTCAAATGATGTCGCAAGCAACCATAAGGTAACTCACCATCCTCCCACTTAATTACTAAAATACCTGTCGTAACATGTTTTTGCAACACACATTTATGTTAATTAAATCCATTATATTAAAAGTTGAATGTCGATATGATTTGCATATATATTACCAGAGAGCTATAATTACAATAAAAACACGAGGTTATATTCTAGATTTCGACTGCGAATTCTTGTTATTTTATCTTGGCATTGAAATCGTGAGAAGTGAACGACTTGTTTTTACAAGATTTTACCTGCAAACGTTTAAAAATTTGACGATTATATAACATTTCGTATATTTTCTAAATGTTATTTGCTACTTCATACAAAATACAGCTCTTCAGGAGAGCTAAAAAAATTCTTTACCACTTGCACGTGTTTGCTTAATATAACAAAATTCTTCACCGCTTTTTAATTTTTAGCTTAACCTGCCCAGAAAAATCTCCAAAGCGGCCAAGAACCCACACGTGAACTCCGTTCTACACACATCATTTTGAAAAAATGTATAACACCTACCCCATCTTATTTAATATTTAACACGGGAACGCTGCTAAAAAATTTTCTTAAGAAAATATCTCCACTCCCGCGCGCGCGCACCCCCCCACGCGCGCACCTCCTATGACAAAAGTCTAACGACCCCCTCAGGCGCGCATCCCGAGAACAAAGACCGAACGGCCCCCCGGCGTACCAAATTTACATACAAAGACAATTTTATTCTCAATCCGGCGTATACATATCTTGCTGCGCGCTTTGTGCCTCGAAGCGGCTTAGCCGTTCTACTTGAAGCATCTAAAACATTTAAAGTTGAAACTGTTGCTTACTGCATGATTATGCATGACGTACTTATTGAATATGAACCGATTACTGGCATTATACGTAAACTCTAAAAATTGTTATTTGTCATAAAAGATGATTGAAATACATTTTTAATATATTATTTAAATAAATGTTTTTGGTAGTATATTATTTATAGTCATGGAAGTTATTGCTGTTCCACTTGCACTTCTTTTAATCTTCCTTAGTTTCCCCATCAACAAGGAAGTGAGGTGTGAAGATGAAATTTACACAAACAGCAAATGTAGCTTAGAAATGGCAAACGTTTATCTAAACAAATATGGGTATACGGAAGCTCATAGTGTTAGTGGCGCGTCTAACGAAAATCGCAAATCGACAATTAAAAATGTCTTAAAAGCATTTCAAACATATTACCAACTGCCGGTTGATGGTGAACTAAATAAAGAAACTTTAAAGTTAATGTCAAGACCTAGATGTACAAATAAAGACAATATTTCTGAAGCATACAATGTACATCAAAACAAATTGACAAAGCGTGTTTTAAATTACACAGTGTTAACGAATGATTTTCGCATCTTAGCTCGGACGGTTGAAGCATTTAAAGTTTGGGCAAAACACACGAATCTTGTATTCATATACAATCCACAGAGTTATGGTATATTAATAACATTCCAACAACAAAATCATTACATGCTTCAACAATCCCCAATGAGCGGTGCATCGATGATTTTGATGGACCCGGTGGTGGGTTAACACATGCTTTCTATCCATCCAGCGGCAATTTTGTGTCCGAAATACACATGAATTATGATGAGTCTTGGTATATGGAACACTCAAATTCACCACGCAGTGGATATATAAGTTATTATGAGGTGCTACTTCATAAAATTGGTCACACATTAGGGTTAAGACATTCAAATAATGTTAATGCTGTTATGTATTCATATCTAGAAAATCATCATCTTGATTTACATGAGGACGATATTGCAGGCATACAGTCCATATACCCACCACCACCATCATCATCATCTAACACCGTTAAATCAACTACCATTGCTTTTAAACCTAACTCACCAAATAAGCCAACCTCACCGAATAAACCGCCGCCAGACCTATGTAACATTGATATTGAACATTTTCTAATTCTAAATAAACGCATATATGTTTTATGAAAAATGGGTTTGGATATCAGCTCTAAATAGCACTTACATTGAGCCGGCTAAGAACATAATAGATTGGCTACCTTTTCTTCCACACACGTTTAAAAGTTTAGATGCCGTATATCAGAAACCAAATGGTGATGTGGTTTTCTTTAGCAACAATCAAGTATATCTGCTGCGATTTCCTAGCATGCAGCTAGTCAATGGATGACCTAGAGCATACACTTACTTTTACATTCCTAATCGTGGTCGGGTCAATGCGGTTGTAAATACCTATACTGGACGTACATTGATATTTTATGGCGGAAATCAACTCATGGAATACGATGAATGTACTAAGCAATCCAAAGCACATTTTTTACAATCACATGCATTTCAGATATTCCTTCGCTTATTACAGCCATTTTTCGATATACCAATGGTCATCTATATTTCATCAATAAAAACAAATTTCACGAATATAGTGAATTTCTAGGCAAAGTAATTCAATCTGGCCACTTTGATCTATCCATATTTAACATTTATTGTGCAAACAAAGGATTAATGCAACAACTTTACGATGTATTGACAAAGTTATTAAAATTGGACAAACTAGTCAATTCGTATTTACAATCTAGCAGTATGTATGATAATTATGATGATGAAAGTTTATCGTAATGTTAAAAATATACAAAATATAATAAAAAATTAATTTTTTAGTTCATTTTATTTTTTACATCACATAAAAATTTATTTAGGAAAGCAGCAATAATTTCATATAAAAACTTAAATTCTAAAGAATGTTGAATAAAGTAGCTGGTTCTTGATAATTTCGTAAGTGCTTGCATATTTTCCGCAACCAATTTTTACATGTAGATATAATACAATCATCGTTGATTCCACCACACTGTTTGGTAAAAGAGGACGCTATGTTATCTATAAATTGATTATAGATGTAATCAATTGAAGAATCATTAATTGTAAATAAACAATCGTTAACTATGAATGTCATTGAATTCCATAACCAATAGATATTTCTTGATTTCTATATTCAGGTTTTTTTGTAGAACTAGCATATTACGAAGGAAATGTTCGCTTCTTAAACTTGAAATTTCATTCCATTCCTTAACATTAAAACACAGAAAGCTTTCTGGAGCAATAACATTAGATATTTGCACTACTGCATTTAGTTCATACCGCGTTGAAATACCAACTTCCAGTAATAAACCCAAATCCAAATCTAAAAATGTTGATACTAATACCTCACGATACTTATTAAATGCTGTAGGACGTGTTGATTTTAATGATAACTCTGCGTTTGTATCAGCCCATGAAAAATTTGCGTTATCATTTTGAATTGCATCGATCAATAAACAATTTGCATCACCACCATTCTTATTCAAGTTTTTCTTAACTGTTGCAGCATACATGTTTCTACTTTGGCAACAAAACTCTAACTACTTAAAATGGTGGATTTTGTCGGTTGAATTATTGATTATAAGTATTGATCCAATATTTCAGTACAATTGCATTTTCAGCTGCACAACTGAATGATGAGCGAGCAACTTCTAGAGTGATACAAACATTTTGAAGTGTTGGGGTAATTCCACTCTTTTAGCTCGTGTAAAGAAGGTGGACACCCAAAGCTTCAACATTGATGATGTTGGGGTATTAACCATGTCCGTTTTTCTAACCCCTTCACATATATATGCGTCGCTTTATTAAATATTGGGTTCAATAGATGTCGCAAGCAACCATAAGGTAACTCACCATCCTCCCACTTAATACCATGAAATTTTTCTATTAGCCATGCTTTTTGACGTTTATTGTTGCTCAATAATTGATTCCATGGATGCGGTGGTTTGAATATATGCGTACTTACATCATTTGATGATGATGATGATGCCAATGGAACAATGGCCACTTCTTTAAATATAAAATCATTATTTTTAGTTTTGAAACCTTGAACATCTACCACTATTGAAGTATTCATTTTTAGGCAATATTGGCGCTGGCTGTTCAATAACAAACAGAAACTAACATCTTAACTCAATGTCTTCCTATTTATATGCTTTGCAACTTGTTTCCTTACATAAAAACAGCATCATTATTTTCAGAATTTATGTGCCTGTATAATTATATACAATCCCCATATATATGTATATATATATATATATATATATATCCCACTTAATTCCATGGAATTTTTCAATCAACCATGCATTTTGGCGTTTGTTGTTGCTCAATAATTGATTACATGGATGCGGTGGTTTTAATATATACGTACTTACATCATTTGATGATGATGATGATGATGACAATGAAACAATGGCCACTTCTTTAAATATAAAATTATTATTTTGAGTTTTAAACCCTTGAACATCTACCACTATTGAAGTATTCATTTTAGGCAATATTGGCGCTGACTGTTCAATAACAAACAGAAACTAACATCTTAACTCAATGCCTTCCTATTTATATGCTTTGCAACTAGTTTTCTTACATAAAAACAGCGTCATTTTTTCAGAATTTATGTGTCTGTATAATTATATACAATCCCATTATATTTAATTTATGCCTTTTGTATAGTCATTAAAGGTAATATTCTGCGTTTGTATTTTTGCAATCTGACATTGAAACATTCCAATGTGATTATAAAATTATTCATGTTTTGTAAAAAACATTAAAATTTACATTTTAATCTTATGTGCAACTTTGTAACATTGATGCTAATGAAAGCTATTATTAACTTCTATCGTTTGAGAATGACGCAAAGAAAGAAAACTTGATGCTACACGTTGAGTTATAAAAAGTTAATACATGTAAATTCTTCAAAAATTAGTATGCTAAATACAGCCTTCATGTTTTCTTATAAACAAATAACCACATCAATTTGCATATATATCTATACTCTTTAATTATTTTCTTAAGTAAAAACAGGGTCATTATTTCTGAATAATACACGGTTGATATTAAACTGAAACTTGATTATTTTTAAAATTATATACTTATACGCTTATATTTTACAATCTGACATTTGAAAAATTCCAGTGTGAGTATAAAATTCATGTTTTTAACAATAAAATTTAAAATATAACCTTGCTTGCAACTTTATGACATTTCATATAGGTATTCTAGATAAAAAAAGGTTAAGAATTCTATGTATATATAATACAACAAATTTAACTATTAACTAACTAAATGAAACCAACAGCCTTAGTACAACCATCAAATAAGACTGGCGCCGTGGTTTGCAAAACCAGTGGTAAAGCGAAGAATGCTACGGATTTTAAACCCCTAAGTAACAAATATTAATTTATATAAACTAATTTTCATTTTATATTTACTACTGAAAAATTGTTATATAATAAAACTTAGGTTCATTTTTCATATTGTTACAGTAATATGCGGTATATGGAGGTGGCAGTTAGGCGAACACCGCCACCACCACAACCACCACCACCACCACCACAACCACTTGATGAAAATGAAAAACTTTTAAATTTTTTAAATGAATTTTTTAGAGGAAATATTTAATAAATGAATATATATTAATGAAACATATTTTCTAAATGATATTGGTGCTAAGGAAAGCTATTATTATTAAGTTCTATAGTTTGAGAGTGACGTAAAAACCTTGATGCTACACCTTGAGTTGTAAAAGTTAATACATGCAAATTCTTCAAAATTATTACGCTAAATACAACATGGTTTTTCTTCATGAACAAATAACAACATCAATTTAAATATATCTATATTTTGATTCAACCATAGTTAGAAAAACCGAGGCAACCCAAAAAATCTCCGAAGCGGTCAAGAACCCACACGTGGACTCCGTTCTACACACATCATTTTGAAAAATGTATAACACCTTCCCCATCTTATTTAATATTTAACACGTGAACGCTGCTAAAAAATTTCTTAAGAAAATATCTCCGAAGTAGTTAATCATCTAGAGTGGTACGCGGGGGTACCCATTTATCATTTGGCATTGTTTAACGTCATTCGCCGCGTTTATTGCACACACACACACACACACATACTATCTAACAACATAGACGCTCGGCCGGCGCCGCGCGTGTACCCCCAGGACAAAGGACTAACAACCCCCTGGGCGCGCATTCCCAGGACAAAAGCCTAACGACCCCCCGGCGTACCAAATTTACATACAAAGACAATTCTGTTCTCAAAACGGCGTATACATATCTTGCTGGCCGCCTTCTAGCAAATTTGTATACAAAAACAATTTTGTTCTCAAACTGGCGTATACATATCTTGCTGCGCGTTTTGTTTCTCAAAGCGGTTTAGCTATCCTACTTATAATGGTACAACGGACTCTTCTTTAAATATAAAATTATTATTTTCAGTCTTAAAGCATTGAACATCAACAACTATTGAATTATTCATTTTAGGCAATATTGGATACAGACTTTTATGTTCAATATAACAAACAGAAACTAACATCTTAACTCAATGCCTTTCTATTTATATGCTCTGCAACTAGTTTTCTTACATAAAAACAGTATCATTATTTCAGAATTTATATGCCTGTATAATTATATACAACCCCATTAATTTTTAATTTATGCACTTGTATAGTCATTAAAAGTAATATTCTGCGGTTGTATTTTTTGCAATCTGACATTGAAACATTCCAATGTGGTTATAAAATTATTCATGGTTTTGTAGCAAAAAAAACATTGAAAATTTAAATTTTAACCTCATGTGCAACTTTGCAACATTGGTGCTAATGAAAACTATTATTATTAACTTTTATCGTTTGAGAATGACACAAAGAAAAAAACCTGATGCTACACCTTAAGTTAGAAAAAGTTAATACAGTAAATTCTTCAAAAATTAGTATGCTAAATACATCTTTGATTTTTCCTTATGAACAAATAACCACATCAATTTGCATATATATCTATAGTTTTTAATTATTTTCTTAAGTAAAAACAGGACCATTATTTCTTAATAATACACGGCTGATATTAAACCCATCATTATCTTGTATAATTATATGTTTAATGTTGCGATTGCTAAAGTATTATAGAAACCGATTATTTTTAAAATTATATACTTGTGTAACCGTTAATTCTACGCTTATATTTTTCAATCTGACATTGAAAAATTTCAGTTTGGGTACAAAATTATTCATGTTTTTTAGCAATAAAAATTTAAATTATAACCTTGCTTGCAACTTTGTAACATTTCATATAGGTATTCTAAATAAAAAAGGTTAAGCATTCTGTGTGTGTGTTTGTGTGTGTGTGTGTGTGTGTGTGTGTGCTTATATATATATATATATATAATTAAACAAGTTTATCTATTAGCTAACAAAATGAAACCGACAGCCGCAGTACAACCATGTAAGAAAACAGGGGTGCCGTGTTTGCAAAACCGGCGGTAAAACGAAGGATGATAAAGCTTTTAAACCCGTAAGTAACAAATATTTATTTGTATAAACTAATTTTCATTTTATATTTATTACTGAAAAATTGTTATTTAATAAAACTTAGGTTCATTTTCCGATATTGTTACAGTAATATGCGATATACGGAAGTGGTAATCACACATATCAACCCCCCACCATCACCACCAGCAACACCACCACAACCATAGCACCCCGCAAATGATGAAAATGAAGAACTATTAAGTCTTCTAAATATGTTTCTTGCAACACGAAATATTTTATAAATAAGTAAATATTAATGAAACACATATTTTGTAATTGATATTGGTGCTAATAAAAGCTATTATTATTTAGTTCTATAGTTTGAGAGTAACGTAAAAAACTTTGATGCTACACCTAGAGTTATAAAAGTTAATACATGCAAATTCTTCAAAATTAATACGCTAAATACAACCTTGGTTTTTCTTCATGAACAAATAACGACATCAATTTACATATATCTGTATTTTGATTCAAACCATAGTTAGAAAAACCGAGATCACCCAAAAAATCTCCGAAGCGGTCAAGCACCCAAAGGGGTATTACCTCCCTCAGAACGTAAATTCCATTCTACATACATCATTTGAAAAATGTTTAACACCATCCCTATGTTATTTAATATTTAATACGGGAACGCTGCTAAAAAGTTCTTAATTTTAAATGCAGACCTTGTAAATTAAATCCATTATATCACAATTTGTATATTTTCTAAATGTTATTCGATACTTAATACATAATGCAGCTCGTGAAAAGTGCTAAAAATTCTTTACCACATGCACGTTTTTGCTGAACATAACAAAATCCTTCGCCTCGTTTAATTTTTTAGCTTAACCTACAAAAAAAATCTCCGAACAGCCTGCTGGCGCTGCGCGCGCCCCCGAGGACAAAGGCCTAACGAGCCCCATTCATCATTAAGCAAACTATCCACCAACAAGACACCGGAGCGCCAGCGCTTCGCCCGCATTTTATTCTACACAGTGAACACCCCAAAAACAAATTTTTCATACAAAGACCATCTTGTTCTCAAAACCGACGTATACATATCTTACACACACTGAAACCTTAGCGCTTCAAACCCCCCCCCCCCATTTTATCCTACACAATGGACACCCCAAAAGCAAATTTGCATACAAAGACAGTAGTGGCGTAAGGCCGGTCTGAATTCAAAACGTGCCCACGCGTATTTTACATATATAAAATACACGTGCACCGTCTTGAATTCAGACCGGCCTTATATACTTTCAAATGTAAAATACTTGTGGGCACGTTTTGAAGTCAGACGGGCTTTATATTACTTTCATTGGAACATACTTCAAAACACACGTATGTTGAAAAATGTAAGTGCAGAGAAAAATGTGTAGCTGTTTTGAATTCGGTTTTCTAGCTAGAAGTTACACGTGCACCGTTTTGAATTCAGACCGGCCTTATGTACTTTCAATGTAAAATACGTGTGGGCACGTTTTGAAGTCAGACCGGCTTTATATTACTTTCAATTGAACATACTTCAAAACACACACACACGTATGTTGAAAAATGTAAGTGCAGAGAAAATGTGTAGCTGTTTTGAATTCGGTTTTCTAGCGAGAAGTTATAAAGTATGCCAGATGCAAAATATCGCATTCAAGTCAATTGTGTTTAATTAAAGTGGATTCTGATTTATGTTTTTTACTTATGTTTAGAGACTGCAAATGCACATGGGCCGGTTTCAATTCAAAATGTGTGCTCACTATTGTGATAGGTTGAAAAGTAGGTTGGCAAAGTACGCAGATGGTGGTAATCTGATATATAAGGAGATTGCTCTTAATATTAATTTAATTAGTCGAAGTTTACTGCATATATTTACATACCTACATATACAAACATGTATATAATTAATATTCAAGGATTTAAATACAAGAAAAACGAGTTTGTGTGCAAAGGAATTGCGGTTTTGGACTTGTTGTTAGGTGATGTTTGGCATCAAATTTTTAAACTGCCAATGCAGTCTACTTGTTTGAGTCAAGATCATATAAAACATAACGACTGGGTGACAAGGAATATTCATGGTCTTTCTTGAGATGAATCTTCAACGGCTGGAATGGTGTAACTGTTGTAACTGATATGCTTGCACTAGGTTGTCCTAAGCTATCGGAGTTAAAAATCAACAATCGTTTAATATATAACATCCATTGTTGTAAACATATCAATAATAATCTGCAATGTGCAAAACAAAATACCTTTTTAATAAAAGAATGGTTTGATAATAATAAAAAACACTAGAAAGATTGTGTCTGTATTATTTATTTTAATATAATTTTACAATGTTAGCCTTATTAACTATTATTATAACAACTTCTAGCAAACATTATTTTTATCGATCCAGCTATTGTGTACGTTAGAGAAGTCTAACCATTTTACAAACACTTTATTTCCACTCTTTCTTAGGACTTTTTCTACCAGGTAAATTCCTGGATGTTTAACCTTTTGCAACTCCATTTCATAAAATGCACCTTTGATTTCTTTCTCGTCTTGATCTTCTAATATATATGTTGTCGGATTGGTTACGTTTACCTTTTTAATCTTAAAAATTTCATTTGACCAGTTTGGCGTGTAACCTTTCGTAAATGCTTCCCTGTGTTTACTAATCCTCACACTGTCTTTAATTGAATATTTTGGTATTTTGGTTGCAAGTTTGATGTGGGTAAATGATGATTTAAGAATAGTTTTTCATTTGATTTATCAACTTTTACAGGTTTGGCTCCGATAGTATTGTGAACTGTATTGCTGTATTGTTTCACAATATTGCTTAAATTTTGTATCCAATTGTAAGAACCATTCAGGTTAAACAAGCGCCACATTTTTCCTTTTAAAGTTCTAATTACACGTTCAACAATGCGTGCTTTCTTTGTAGAAAAAACACTATAATGGTTTATGCCATATGTCTGCATTAAGGATTGAAAGTGTTTGTTATAATATTCTTTTCCAAAATCAGACTGCAAATTCCTTGGTGGATTTTTAAATTTATCTAAAATTGTTTTCATTGCAGCAGTAACATCAATACCCGTTTTACTTTTAAGTGGTACAGCCCATACGTATTTGGAGAAACAATCAATAACTACTAAAATGTATTTAAATCCTTTGTTTGTTTGCGAATATGGTAGCATTTCAATCAAATCGGTCTGAACAAGGTCATTTAAACCTTTTACTATCACTTTGCGTCTCTTGAAATTTATTTTTGCTGGTTTATGAAGTTCATTTACTATATCCTCTTTCACTTTTGATTGAGCAACTATTATAATACTTTTTTTTTTCTAATCAGGATTTATTAAATACAATTAATAAATACTTCTATGTCTGAATGTCAAGGGCTCCACTTGCTTTGAAAGGAACTTTTAATATAAAATCAAGAAACATTGTGGTATTGTTTATGATAGCACCTCTGTCACGAAAGCTGATTACATCCATACGTTTAAGCAAAAATCACCGATAAATCACCGATAAAGGGCCAATAGAGTCATCTGCTTTGCTTTCCCTATTGGTCAACAACCAATGAGAAAGCAAGATTAAACTGGTTCCGCTTCAGTAGATTTAGAATTAGTATAAATTAGGTAGTTTTAAGTTATAATGTCACAATTCACTTGTTTGTTGTTGAGAACACCAGCCTGCGGGTGAGGAGAATATCCTCGATAGTGTTTAAAGCAACAATATAGTAAATTATACAGCTAATTTATTTATTTTTTTTTTTTTTTTTTTTTTCCTACTGATGATGACCACATAGTGGTCGAAATACGTATCTAGTAATTTAAATATTTTTTGTGGTTAAGGGTTTTTATTTAATTTTATTTAAAAATCCTTGTAACTGTGCAATTACATAACTTTTTTCGTTTATAAGAATTTCAATGTCTTGCGGGTGTCCTTTAATATTCTTAATGACTGCTTCCTCATAAGGAAATTCATAATTATGTTTAATGTTGAAAATAAGGAATGTCTTGTCACCGTCGAGGAATGTACTAGAGTAAAACGTTGATACTACCGTGTAATGTAGCATATGTAACTTGTACTCAATCAAGGTTTCAAAACCTTCATTTTTGTTTTCATATTCCTGTTCACTTATATCTATTTTACGGTTATGTAAGTGCCTTCCAAATTTGTCAATTGTCATATCATCTAATCACTTTCGCCTCACGCAATTCTTCAATGATCGAATTTATTTCGTTGCCGTGACCTGTGTGTCCAGCAGTCTGAGATTAAACTAAAAGCCGTAATCTATCAACAAGTTCATTGGGATCATTCCAATATAAATAATCTATGGCGTTATTTGATACTTTCATTGTTATACCGTCTCCAAGACGCTTTCTATAGGGTAATATTCTAGGTCTACGGGGTGTTTGGGGAAGTATGTTTAATGTAGATATTAAATTTTTGTATTTATATGAATTATTACCTTGAATTTGTTCTGTTTCAGAATAATATCTTCTATTAGCATTTGTTCTTTTCACAATATCAACGTATGACTTTAGATCTTGCGATCTGTACCCGACAGGATATTTTTTAAACAGTAGTTCGTATAATCCAGAAATACCTTTATATTTCAAATCATTTATTAGAACATTTTCATCATCCAACACGAAATTCGAATTGCCTATCATAAGACCATTTGAATCATGGTTAAACATAATACCATATTTATGATCAAATTCGTTCTTAACATCTTTAAACATATTGTAAATATATTCTCGAGGTAGCGGATGTAGCTGTTCGAGATAATGTGTCATACCAGGTGAATCGGCAAAGCTTTGTATATATTCCTGGGCTTCTTGAGCATTTCGATTAACTTCCGCTTTGTATTCATTCTTAACATCATCATCATCATCTTCCTTTATGGCATCATTTTTTATATTCGGTATATGCTGAGCAATAACCGACGATTCAATATAGTCAACGTTCCTTTCTAGCAATTTAGGTTTAATTTTTTTTACACTGCTATGAGACAGTTCTTCTTCTTCTTCTTCTTTAAATTTTTCTTTCTTTACCACACTTTCCCCTTCCAGTTTATTAGCAATAGTTTCTAATCGTGATGTTATGGGTAAGATTGATTCCACTTGGACGACTTCATTATCTTTTAACTGGCGCAATTTGTTTTTACAATGTTTCTTTTCTTAATTAAAATTCTCTTAAGTTTTATCGCCTCCTTGTTCATTGCGTAAAAGGTTTATTGTAATAAAAAAAATTCTTCGATACTAACGATACTTGTGCCTTTCAAGGTTTAAATATGTATGAAGTGATCAAAACCTATTCGGTACCTTCCTTGACCTGGATCACTATCTTTGTCTACAACTAAGAAACCCTATTTGTCTTGCCAACAAGCAGCACATATTTCACGGAATTTATTATACTTCATGTCAGTATTGATGTGATCGTCATATATGTGTTTTAAGTTTAAATCATCTTATTTAAATAAAACGAAAGGATTAGCATTATCACTTAGTAAGTGCTTAGGTATACGAGTATAACTTTGACAAAAGTAAAAACTGTCTACTTGCTTATAACGCCCCATACTAAAGTATTCCCTAATGATACCTTGTTTATCGCAAGCTACATCATCAAAAACAAATATAGAATTATTTCGAGCATCAGATGGTGATATAATATTATCAGAACTGAAAAATGTATAATATTTGATCCTTTTTATTGGTCGCAGTAGACTTTCAAGGTATTGATACTTTGGTTGATAAAGTGATTTAGAATAAACATATACGTTTTCAAACTTTAAACCATTAGGATGTTCTATCGACCCAATCATAACGTTGGTTTTACCGCAATTTGATGGACCAACAACTAGACATCGAATAGATGAAGGCAGAAGAACGCTATGTTTTTTTTAGCTAAGGACTGCACGTCAATGTCATTATTGTTTATGGTTAAAGATGTTGATTGTTTCACAACACGCATGTTTGCAAGTACTAAATTCGATTGTAAAAAAGTGGAATTATATATATAAGAAACGGCGAGTATATAAAGAATCATTAATTCACAATATTTTATTTATTTACTGCACAGATTGAGAGGGCAATTGTCCGCTAATGATTACCTATAATAATTCTAAAACTATTGGGAACGGGCTGTTAAATACTGTAATTAACGATTTACCATTTGAAGCGCATATTCCGGGTTACAAATTTTGCGGTCCGGGTACAAAACTAATCAAACGGTTAGCTCGGCAAGACAAGGGAATAAACAAGTTAGACGAGGCTTGTAAAGAGCACGATATTGCATACTCCAAAGAAAAGGATCTATCTAAACGCCATCAAGCAGATTCGAAGTTAGCTCAGTTAGCTACAGAAAGACTAAATTCTAGTAACTCGTCTTTAGGTGAAAAAGCAACAGCGTTTGAAGTAGCTACCGCAATGAAAGCTAAAGTAAAACTTGGTATGGGTGCCTGTGCATCACTGAGAACAAAAAATATCAATAAAATAAGAAAACTGATAAAGAAACGTAAAATAAGACGTACGCTAGGTATTAAAAGTATTATCAAACAAGCACGTACAGCTTTAAAAAAGGCTAAAGGATCTAATATTATGGATTCAATCAACATAGCAATTAAGGACGCCAATACAGCAAAACAAAAAAAGCATATTAAATCAGCTCGTATTATATCAATTCCTAAAACAGGAGGTTTTCTACCACTAATACCAATTTTTGCAGGCCTAAGCGCCCTTGGTACTCTTACTGGAGGTGCAGCTGCTGTTGCAAAAGCAGTTTCAGATACTAAAAATAGCTAAGGAACAACTAGCGAAAAAACAACGTCATAACAAGGCAATAGAGGACATTGCAGTCGGAAACGGCATGTACATCAAACCTTATAAAAAGGTTTTGGTGTTTTTAGCCCTGCAAAACCTCAAAGGAACGCAACTTGATTTTACCTAATCGAGCACTAAGTAATGTAGAATTAATAGAGTTTGTTAAGCAATTAGTAGTACCATATTTCTGTGGAGTGTTCATGAGAAACAACCTTCCCAAGAAAGTTAATTTAAAAGAATGTGATATAATTAATTTAGAAGGAATAGAAGGTTTAGGTACGCATTGGACCTCTTATAAAAAGTACGGTAGTAGCGCTATTTATTATGACAGCTACGGAAACCTGCGACCGCCAACAGAGTTGATAAGTTATTTGAATAGCGGGGGGTAAATGTAAAATTCTTTATAACATTAACCAAGAACAATCGTACGGTACTGTGTTTTGCGGTCATTTATGCTTACAATTTCTAAGGAGTACATAGAACTGCGTATGAAGTTGTCATGTCGTACACTTTTACTCTAACGGGAAACACTTCAGCTTTAACAAGCAACTTCAATCCGCCTATAAACTTGGATAATGATTCGGAGTACGTATTAGAATTAACAAATTTTGAGTCTTATAACACAATTCCAAACATTGAAAAAGGAATAAATAATAAATTTTATTATGGATCTAACGGAGAATTTATAGAAATACCTGAAGGTGCTTATGAGATTAGAGAAATTAATAAATATCTTCAAAAAGCTTTAGGTGATAAAAGATGGCGTGGTCGTATGGAACAATCACGAAGCGCTAGAAAGACACCAGTGTATATAGAAATTACAGCTGACAATAATACACTTAAATGTAGTATTAAATGTAGTGAAGATGTGGATTTTACCAAAAAGGATTCAATTGGTTCTCTACTCGGTTTCAATCCACGAAAATTGTTAGCATATGCCACACAACAAGCAGACTACGCGATCAACATTTGTAAAGTGAATGCAGTTTTAATCGATTGTAATATTGCAAGTGGATCCTATTTAAATAGTAAACCAGCCCATGTAATACATGAATTTTTTCCTCAAGTACCTGCAGGTTTTAAAATTGTCGAGTGCCCACCTACGATTATATATCTACCAATCAGGTCACGTATAATAAATGAAATAATAGTTAAAGTGTTAGATCAAGATGGAAATTTAGTTAATTTCAGAGGAGAACTGCTAACTGTAAGGTTGCATTTAAAAAATCTGCAATAGCCATGGGTATTAAGTATAATGCACGCAACATGTCAAAAATTGCTATAAATGCTGAAAATTTTAAAGCAATCGACACTCGATTGATTGTTTCAAGACCGCTAACAACACAAAACCGGCAGTTTCTACAATCGTTAGGACTGCATTTATTTAATTAAAAAGTAGAATGAATAGTGAAATACTGAATGTGCGTGAAAAAGTTTACTTCGACAATGCAATTGTTAATATTGAAAAACATACTCATCAACCTTATGCTAACACATCTTTAAACAATAATGATGAATTTCGAATTCCTATACAACAACAAGATGTATACACCTTACCATCGAAGAGCATGCTGTACATAGAAGGCAAATTAATTAAAACAGATGGAACGCCGTCTCAAACAGCAAAGTTTGTAAATAATGGGGTTTTGCTGCTTTTTGATGAAATTAGATATGAGATTGGTGGTGTCATTGTAGATCGTGTTTGGAATCGTGGATTAACGTCTATAATGAAGGGATATGTTTCATATAATAGCAATCAAAGTAAACATTTACAAAACGCTGGGTGGTTTCCTATGGATGATTCGCAAATAGTTGATGCCAATGGGAATTTTAACGTTGCAATAAACCTTTCAATGGTTCTCGGATTGTGCAAAGATTTTAAAAAAATTATTTTAAACCTCCGCCATGAGTTAGTTTTACTACGTTCTAGTTTTGATACTAATGCTATAATTAATCCTACACCCGATGAAGGAAAAAAAAGTTGTTTTAAACAAAGTTTTATGGAAAATGCCGCATGTAGCCGTTGATGATACTCAACGAATTAATTTAATAGAATGCGTTGCACAAAATCAGGATTTGCATATTCCGTTTAGAGGATGGGAGTTGCATGAATATCAACTTCTACAAGTAACGAAACGTCATACATGGAACATTAAACAACAACACAATTAGAAAACCAAGATTTGTGATTGTTGGTTTCCAAACCAACCGAAAAATAGATACATGAGCAACTACAGTCGTTTTGATCATTGTTATTTAACCAACATGAAACTTATTTAAATTCAGAAATTTTCCCGTACGATAACTTAAATTTGAAGTTCGAGAATAAACAGACTGCGTTGTTATGTGAGATGTATGCTCAGTTTCAGCAATCATACTACGAATAGGAAAATGAGCCACTTTTAATCCTGAAGATTTACAAAGTATTGCACCATCAGTAGTCATAGATTGTTCTAGACAAAACGAAGCGTTAAAATCTGGTACTGTCGATATTAGATTAGAATTTGAAACTAGCAGAAACGTTTTGCCAAATACATCTTGTCATTGCCTTATACTTCATGATAAGATAGTCAAATACAATCCACTCTCAAACAGCATAAGAATATTATAATTACTTTATTATTACTGTACCTTTACAAATTATGAAAAAACAATAAATCATTTAGCAATCACAGTCTATTTATTAATATTTTTACATGTTTTTTACAATATCAAATGTTTGATTGTTAATGGGTTATAATAATAATTTTTGCTTAAATATTTTTTACATGTTGGAATTATTTAGTGATTTAGTAAACAGTCATAAACATTGTCAAATTTAAATAAATGTTTTGTTATACATTTCTCAAATAAACTAACTGACATGTTATTAACAAACTGGATTTTTTTAAACAGAACGGTTACTACTACTATTTTTTCTCTACAATACATTTATACTAATATAGTTCAACTCGGACAGATTGAAAGGTATCCTATTTTTAGACACATCCAAAAAGAAAAACGGTGTACTTGTGCAGGTATAAACATAACACTGAAGTTTTTATAACTAAAAAAATATTATATGTTAATCGATATAAATAAATTGCATTCTTTATTTGAGCCAGTGATTGAAGTTTTACAAGTCATTTCTGAGTGTATAGTTATACCCCCAAGGTTTAGTATCAGTGGTTGAGGTACTAAGAATTCTTTTATCATCACTTGGATTAAGAACAATTTTGTTTTGTTTAATAGTAAAGACATCATGTTTGACTGATCTAATTAAACATTGCTGTTTCTGTACAGTCTGTTTATAAAACAAAGCATTCTTATAATCATCAAAAGAAATTTGCTTAATACTTTCTAAGGAAGATCCTTTGACTTTTTATTATCCTATCCTGAACTCTGTAAGTGTACATTTTAGATCTAAGCCCTACAAACTCTAGCATGATATCACCATTGTTTTCATCTTTCATAATACCAGGAACCTTTTTATTTGATAATGGGATATGATATTTGTTATGAGGGTCGTAATCGGAAGTATCAAATCTATGAATATCTTGTTTGATATAAGAGTAAATATCTTCAACGCTAAACTCGTATATCAAACTATCCGTATCTGTGTACAGCAGCTTTGCTTTGTTAGCAAATTGCGATTTTATATAACTATAGTGAAATTCATATAAATAGGTTTTGAAATATCTAGAATAGAGAAACCTACATAAATGGGTTTGTTTAAATAAACCTCTAATTTATTCATTTCTATTAAGATCAGATCTTTGTCTAACACAGTGCAACTTGAAAATTAGGTTTCGCTATGTAACTACGAGCTCCAAACCGTCCTTCCCATTTGGTCACTAATTTCACATCTTTCCATTTCCGTACGTTTTTCATCATTTTTCCATAAACCGAATTTATCATATTTTTATAAAAGCATATATCGAAACTGTTTTTTGACTGTTGTCTTAATTTCGTATTCAAATCAATGTATTCTTTTAACCAAGGAGCTTGATTAAACCGAAGAACCTTATAAATCTTTTTCAGTTCTAAATCGTAGCTTAAATACATTTTTAAATTCTTGTAGTGAATAATATAGTTGAGTTTTGGATATAAAGTTGTAAGTAATTTCTTTAAGTTTCATTTATTAGAAGGTACTGGTGGTATCATATGTTCAGGCGCCAAAGGTAAGTCACTGTGAATTTCATGTAAAGATACTGGGTAGTGTAAATCGCATTTAAAAATATATCTTACATCAGAATCATCGGAAATATTAAGTATGTCTAAACGTACTATATCTGGACTGGTGCCATCTAAAAAATTCAAATTCTCCATATGGAAGATATTCAGACATTGCAGCCCCATATAAATTATTAACATCAAAATACATTAAATATTTAAAATCGAAATTCGGATCATAATCAGCATTCATATATTTGTTATTTGCTTTGGCATATCTATTCGAACATTGAGAAACACCACCACGAATTCCCCGTTCTAAAAACGTTATTTTTTCTATATCAGTAAGCAACCCGAGTTTAACGTTCGTCTTTTTAACATTGCATCTAGAGCTAAACCAGGAACCGTAAAGTAGTGAAGTGGACTTATACGTGAACATGCAAGTTTTTCTAAAGTTTTCAAATATATCGGTCAAGAGCAGTACATCTGTTTTTAAATATAGATCTGAATAGTCCCCTAGTGTTTTTATATTAAATGTTTGCCAAACGTGTTTAGCATGATTGTAGTCTACATCTGAGACTTCTTCATTGCGCAAACGATTAAAGAATGCTGTTTTACAGGGTAAATCGGTTTCATTGAGCCTATCCCAAAAGTTAATGTAATCATAGGGAAATATTCATTTACTAGAAAGTAACTGAAACTCATTATCAGTGTTACAATTTTCCCTGGTGATGGATTTTTTATTATCATCTAAGTAGGAAGCTAATTTTTCGATGCTAGATGCCATAAACCTGAATGAATCGATAAATATAAAACTAACTTTCATACCTTTTACATATTTTGTAAAAGATATGTATTTTTCCTTATTTATTGGTAGAATTCTTAACGAACCTGAAAATTCTAACGAGATTTTTTTAATAATGAAATGCGAATCGTTGCCTGATAAGTTATGAAAAACTACTGGTATCATATAAGAATTATGGTAATTGATGTTGCAATCTTGATGAGTCGCTCCTCGAAATTCACCTGTAAAGTGGCAGTGATCGCGAACTCTAATATCATCTATACTAAAAGGTTTATTGCAAATGTGACAGTGAAGGGCAAATTTAAATGCTGACTTTTGTTCTTCTGTTAAAGGATTCATAGGTTTTGGGTTACAGAAAATTTTATTCGTCGTTTCTGAATTCAGTTTCAATTGAGCAACAAACCATTCTATACAATCCTTTCCGCGATACAATTGAAATTTGGAATATTTATTATCATACGAGCATTTCAAATAGTACGCTACACTAAAGGATATATGCCTTTGGTAACGGACTGTGTTTAATATTACCTCCGGCTCATTGCATGGTTCTAATATACATTCGAGATCTGCATAAACTACAAATGATACTTTTTCTTGGTAGTGGAAATGTTTAAATGTTAGATACTTTTCGGATTCTTCGGGTAATCTTATTGAGCAAGTATTCTGTTTTTCGCAATAATTCGAATGATGCTTAAGTAATGCTGCTGTACAAAAATTATTTAAACATCTATAACAAAAAAATTTTCTATGGTGATGTGAAGACAACTGTTTTGCAAATAATTTTGACATATCCTTAATCCAAGTAAAATGAAAGTGATTCTCATTAGCATTTATCGGACAAGAATATTGTATGGAATCATTATTTAAAACTAACAGATTAATAGGTTCTATTTTTTAAAATTTTTACTTAAACAAAATGGCAGTATTTTAGTATTTTCTATACAATATAGGTTAATTGCGAGATTGTTAAGCTTCTCAATTTTTTTTGTCTTTTAATGCTATTAGAAACTGAATTGAATTGTAGCGTAATACTATATCAAAATGTGGATAGCTAGATGTTCTCTGACCATTTTGTTTAGCAGGATATAAAGCGGGAACCAAGGTCCAAAGAATGCAATGTTGGTCGTTATTTACCACAGCTCGTTTTTGTGGTATAAAGTCCGGAACCGGAACAAACGTTGAACACCCTCCTTTAAGCGGATCATGATTGTTTATATTTACCTTCAAGTGTAAAATTTCTTGGATTGCCCAACCTGAATCTTTTCACTAAATTCCTCAATCGCTTCGAAATCTTGTCAATACGTTCTCCTTATACCACTGCTTGAGATTGGTGTTTATATCGATGTGACGATTTGCAGTAGGAAACGTCTTCAAATCTATTTCGCCAGTTGTAGGCTTAACAAAGTTAGCGGCAAATATTACATTAACTTTCAACATTGACTTTTTTAAGCAAGCAAAATCTTGCGTTTAAAACTAGCGAACGCCTTGTCTAAGAACACTAGAGGATCTCTATAACTTAAATTGGTAATAAGTCCCGTAATTATTCGACTTCCAAAACATGATTGTACATCATGCCAAATCAAATTTTTTCGAATATGACCTCTAGAAAGCGTTGCATCAATACCTTTACTCTGATATTCCAAAGAGCGTTTCAAGTGCCCCAATCGTACAAGGTAACTTTTACGATGTGCCAAATTAGATTCCAGCCTACTAGGATTTTACTGACGATTGTCTTCGTATACCTTATTTCTAATAGCAAGCTTCAATATAATTATATTTGCTTTTATAATTATAATGTGTTTCGTTATTGCATCGGCTGATCTGATTAGATTCACGCATTTCACAGTTAATTTTAAAATAGCGCTACTAATCTCGGCTACCGTTTCAGAATTCATGATTCTATACAAATCACTACACTACTTAATATATGTGAGCTTTATTTACTATTTATACAAATATCATCTGACGTAAGCAAAACACCTGTAAAAGAATTAGCATACAATAAAATAATTGATAGGAATTGCTTTGAATGCAATTGTTAAAAGGATCACCTTATTTACGTTTTATTCAAGATGATTTTTCAAGCTTGAATGGTTTAATTTAAAAAATATTCAGCAGAAAATTAATGCTGAGTTTTAATTTCCAACAACAACAAATCCAGTTTAATAAGGAAGTATCTGATTTTATTAACACTTGCATTGACACAACAACTGCATCATTTCATTCAGCTGTGTTTACGGAAAATATGTTGCTCGCGTAAGCAAAACAATCGTAAAAGAATTAGCATAATCAAAATAATTGCATAGCGAATTGCTTTGAATGCAATTGTTAAAAGAAATCACTTTATTTACTTTTTATTCAAGACGATTTTCAAGCTTGAATGGTTTAATTTTAAAAGAATATTCAGCAGAAAAATTAATACTGAATTTTAATTTCAACAACAACTTCGCATCATTTTCATTCAGCTGCGTTTACGGAAAAAATTTGCTTGCTCGCAGAATAGTATTAAAATGTTTTTATACGACCTTTGATTTATGCTGTGTGTACAGAAAATACGCTAGCATTACAGCGCTATTTTTATTGTTACATATTAAAATTTTTCAGAAAAATAAAGCAAATTTGAAAAATGTTTCAGATTAAACTGCCAATGTTGTTTAATAATTTACACACACTCTGGTTTTTAAAAACCAGTATTAAAAAACATTCTGCAGTTTTATCATAATACAATTAACATCATCAATTTAATTTATTTATTATATATAGCAGTATTAGAATTAAAAATTTCATTATACAGCATGAATCATGTAAACGCAATTACAATACCTTAATATGCATATAAAGTCAATTTTGTTTTTTACTGAAAAATAAATTATGCCAGCAGTAATCTAAAACTTATTCTATATATTACTAGTTAGCCATTTGCATTGCATTATTTTAAACGAGATTAATCTAATTTAGGTTTTTTTAATTTTTTACTATATGCCTTCATTACAATTTTTTTCAGACAATGAATAATTCTTATTTCTGCTGAGGCATAATTATATATATTCAGGATTTAAAACCAAGAAAAACGAGTTTGTGTACAAAGAAAATGCGGTTTTGCAATTGTTGTTACTTATTCTATATTACTGTATTAGTTAGCATTATTATTCTAAACGAAATTAAACTAATTTAGGTTTGTTTTTACCATGTGCCTTCGTTGCAATTTTTTTTCAGACAATGAATAATTGTTATTTCTGCTGAAGCATAATTATATTTGCTTACATACTGTTTTATTCATTAGAATAGATTACAGAGCTGAATATGTATATATATATATATATATATATATATATATATTACTCATATTTAGACCAGGGTAGAAAATTAAATAATCACATCAAATAATTTTAATCACCGTGTATAATGAATATTATTAGATAATACGCGTTATTAAAACCGTGAAGCATAAAATTTATTAGTTTCAGTAAAAAAAGAGATTTAAATCATGTACAAGACGCTTTATATCAAAAGAAACAGTATTAAAAAGCTCTACGGTAATTTAATTATTCCTAATAAAGAAACAAATGGAAATTACGTGCAAAATTTATATTAATTAACCCTATTTTAAGTAACCGGTATTAAACAAAGTGTACAATAATAATTAATATTTAATTTGTATTCGCTAAAAATGAAAGGATAGAAGTCAATTTTAATTGAGTTAATTAAACCATTATTAATAATAAGCATAAAAGCCTGTGAAAATCAAGATTAAAATACCAGAAAATAAAGCTCTGAGAATTAATATTATGTTTGAACACCTGCGTAGTTTAAATGTCACGTACGGCAAAATTTTTAGATAATTAATGGTTACAGAGAATCTTGGAGAAACCGTTGCTTAATTTACGAGAAATGCTAAATGGGATATTTCCAACTACATGGACTAAAATAATCGATAATAAAGAATATAAATTTGCATCAATAAGAACGGTTAGATAGAGACAGATAATATGCACAAGACCGAGCACATATAGTAAAAGGCGTAGTAGAGCAACGTCAGGATTGGAAGTAAAAGGCAAAATTTGAGAGGTGAAAATAACATTTCTGTATAAAAGTCAATTAGTTATTTCCAGACGTTGCGTGCCGTGTTGAAATTTCTGAGATTTAACTAGGACAAATTGTAAAACCGACCGCCTACGGAATGGGAACCGAGAATAAATTCTTTAGAATGCTAAATACATCCTTGATTTTTCCTTATGAACAAATAACCACATCAATTTGCATATATATCTATACTTTTAATTATTTTCTTAAGTAAAACAGGACCATTATTTCTTAATAATACACGGCTGATATTAAACCCATCATTATCTTGTATAATTATATGTTTAATGTTGCGATTGCTAAAGTATTATAGAGACCGATTATTTTTAAAATTATATACTTGTGTAACCGTTAATTCTACGTTTATATTTTGCAATCTGACATTGAAAAATTTCAGTGTGGGTACAAAATTATTCATGTTTTTAGCAATAAAAATTTAAATTATAACCTTGCTTGCAAATTTGTAACATTTCATATAGGTATTCTAAATAAAAAGGTTAAGCATTCTGTGTGTGTGTTTGTGTGTGTGTGTATGTGTTTATATATATATAATTAAACAAGTTTATCTATTAGCTAACAAAATGAAACCGACAGCCGCAGTACAACCATGTAAGAAAACAGGGTGCCGTGGTTTGCAAAACCGGCGGTAAAACGAAGGATGATAAAGCTTTTAAACCCGTAAGTAACAAATATTTATTTGTATAAACTAATTTTCATTTTATATTTATTACTGAAACATTGTTATTTAATAAAACTTAGGTTCATTTTCCCATATTGTTACAGTAATATGCGATATACGGAGGTGGTAATCACACATATCAACCCCCACCACCACCACCAGCAACACCACCACAACCATGGCACCCGCAAATGATGAAAATGAAGAACTATTAAGTCTTCTAAATATGTTTCTTGCAACACGAAATATTTTATAAATAAATATTAATGAAACACATATTTTGTAATTGATATTGGTGCTAATAAAAGCTATTATTATTTAGTTCTATAGTTTGAGAGTAACGTAAAAACTTTGATGCTACACCTTGAGTTATAAAAGTTAATACATGCAAATTCTTCAAAATTAATACGCTAAATACAACCTTGGTTTTTCTTCATGAACAAATAACGACATCAATTTACATATATCTGCATTTTGATTCAAACCATAGTTAGAAAAACCGAGATCACCCAAAAATCTCCGAAGCAGTCAACCACCCAAAGGGTATTACCTCCTCAGAACGTAAATTCCATTCTACATCATTTGAAAATGTTTAACACCATCCTATGTTATTTAATATTTAATACGGGAACGCTGCTAAAAAGTTCTTAATTTTAAATGCAGACCTTGTAAATTAAATTCATTATATCACAATTTGTATATTTTCTAAATGTTATTCGATACTTAATACATAATGCAGCTCGTGAAAAGTACTAAAATTCTTTACCACATGCACGTTTTTGCTGAACATAACAAAATCCTTTGCCTCGTTTAATTTTTAGCTTAACCTACAAAAAATCTCCGAACAGCCTGCTGGCGCTGCGCGCCCCGAGGACAAAGGCCTAACGAGCCCCATTCATCATTAAGCAAACTATCCACCAACAAGACACCGGAGCGCCAGCGCTTCGCCCGCATTTTATTCTACACAGTGAACACCCCAAAACAAATTTTCCATACAAAGACCATTTTGTTCTCAAAACCGACGTATACATATCTTACACACTTTGAAACCTTAGCGCTTCAACCCCCGCATTTTATCCTACACAATGGACACCCCAAAAGCAAATTTGCATACAAAGACAGTAGTGGGGTAAGGCCGGTCTGAATTCAAACGTGCCCACGCGTATTTTACATATATAAATACACGTGCACCGTCTTGAATTCAGACCGGCCTTATATACTTTCAATGTAAAATAGTTGTGAAAACATGAATTCAGACCGACTTTATATACTTTCAAATGCAAAATACTTGTGGGCACGTTTTGAAGTCAGACCGGCTTTATATTACTTTCATTGGAACATACTTCAAAACATGTTGAAAATGTAAGTGCAGAGAAAATGTGTAGCTGTTTTGAATTCGGTTTTCTAGCGAGAAGTTACACGTGCACCGTTTTGAATTCAGACCGGCCTTATGTACTTTCAATGTAAAATACGCGTGGGCACGTTTTGAAGTCAGACCGGCTTTATATTACTGTCAATGGAACATACTTCAAAACACACACACACACACGTATGTTGAAAATGTAAAGAGTAGAGTAGAGTAGAGTAGCTGTTTTGAATTCGGTTTTCTAGCGAGAAGTTATAAAGTATGCCAGATGCAAAATATCGCATTCAAGTCAATTGTGTTTAATTAAAGTGGATTCTGATTTATGTTTTTACTTATGTTTAGAGACTGCAAATACACTTGGGCCGGTTTCAATCCAAAATGTGTGCTCACTATTGTGATAGGTTGAAAAGTAGGTTGGCAAAGTACGCAGATGGTGGTAATCTGCTATATAAGGAGATTGCTAATATTAATTTAATTAGTCGAAGTTTACTGCATATATTTACATACAAACATATACAAACATGTATATAATTGATATTCAGGATTTAAATACAAGAAAAACGAGTTTGTGTGCAAAGAAATTGCGGTTTTGGACTTGTTGTTAGGTGATGTTTGCATAAAAATTTTAAACTGCCAATGCAGTCTAGTTGTTTGAGTCAAGATCATATAAAACATAACGACTGGGTGACAAGGAATATTCATGGTCTTTCTTGAGATGAATCTTCAACTGCTGGAATGGTGTAACTGTTGTAACTGATATGCTTGCACTAGGTTGTCCTAAGCTATCGGAGTTAAAAATCAACAATCGTTTAATATATAACATCCATTGTTGTAGACATAGCAATAATAATCTGCAATGTGCAAAACAAAATACCTTTTTAATAAAAGAATGGTTTGATAATAATAAAAACAATAGAAAGATTGTGTCTGTATTATTTATTTTAATATAATTTTACAATGTTAGCCTTATTAACTATTATTATAACAACTTCTAGCAAACATTATTTTTATCGATCCAGCTATTCTGTACGTTAGAAGTCTAACCATTTTACAAAGACTTGATTTTCACTCTTTCTTAGGACCAGGTAAATTCCTGGATGTTTAACCTTTTGCAACTCCATTTCATAAAATGCACCTTTGATTTCTTTCTCGTCTTGATCTTCTAATATATATGTTGTCGGATTGGTTACGTTTACCTTTTTAATCTTAAAAATTTCATTTGACCAGTTTGGCGTGTAACCTTTCGTAAATGCTTCCTGTGTTTACTAATCCTCACACTGTCTTTAATTGAATATTTTGGTATTTTGGTTGCAAGTTTGATGTGGGTAAATGATGATTTAAGAATAGTTTTTTCATTTGATTTATCAACTTTACAGGTCCGATAGTATTGTGAACTGTATTGTTGTATTGTTTCACAATATCGCTTAAATTTTTATCCAATTGTAAGAACCATTCAGGTTAAACAAGCGCCACATTTTTCCTTTAAAGTTCTAATTACACGTTCAACAATGCATGCTTTCTTTGTAGAAAAAACACTATAATAGTTTATGCCATATGTCTGCATTAAGGATTGAAAGTGTTTGTTATAATATTCTTTACCAAAATCAGACTGCAAATTCTTGGTGGATTTTTAAATTTATTTAAAATTGTTTTCATTGCAGCAGTAACATCAATACCGTTTTACTTTTAAGTGGTACAGCCCATACGTATTTGGAGAAACAATCAATAACTACTAAAATGTATTTAAATCCTTTGTTTGTTTGCGAATATGGTAGCATTTCAATCAAATCGGTCTGAAGGTCATTTAAACCTTTTACTATCACTTTGAGCCTCTTGAAATTTATTCTTGCTGGTTTATGAAGTTCATTTACTATATCCTCTTTCACTTTTGATTGAGCAACTATCATAATACTTTTTTCTAATCAGGATTTATTAAATACAATTAATAAATACTTCTATGTTTGAATGTCGAGGGCTCCACTTGCTTTGAAAGGAACTTTTAATATAAAATCAAGAAACATTGTGGTATTGTTTATGATAGCACCGCTGTCACGAAAGCTGATTACATCCATACGTTTAAGCAAAAATCCTTGTAACTGTGCAATTACATAACTTTTTCGTTTATAAAATTTCAATGTCTTGCGGGTATCCTTTAATATTCTCAATGACTGCTTCCTCATAAAGAAAATCATAATTATGTTTAATGTTGAAAATAAGGAATGTCTTGTCACCGTCGAGGAATGTACTAGAGTAAAACGTTGCTACTATCGTGTAATGTAGCATATGCAACTTGTACTCAATCAAGGTTTCAAAACCTTCATTTTTTTTGTTTTCATATTCCTGTTCACTTATATCTATTTTACGGTTATTTAAGTGCCTTCCAAATTTGTCAATTGTCATATCATCTAATCACTTTCGCTTCACGCAATTCCTCAATGATCGAATTTATTTCGTTGCCGTGACCTGTGTGTCCAGCAGTCTGAGATTAAACTAAAAGCCGTAATCTATCAACAAGTTCATTGGGATCATTCCAATATAAATAATCTATGGCGTTATTTGATACTTTCATTGTCATACCGTCTCCAAGACGCTTTTTATAGGGTAATATTCTAAGTCTACGGGGTGTTTGGGGAAGTATGTTTAATGTAGATATTAAATTTTTGTATTTATATAAATTATTACCCTGAATTTGTTCTGTTTCAGAATAATATCTTCTATTAGCATTTGTTCTTTTCACAATATCAAGGTATGACTTTAGATCTTGCGATCTGTACCCGACAGGATATTTTTTAAACAGTAGTTCGTATAATCCAGAAATACCTTTATATTTCAAATCATTTATTAGAACATTTTCATCATCCAACACGAAATTCGAATTGCCTATCATAAGACCATTTGAATCAGGGTTAAACCTAATACCATATTTATGATCAAATTCGTTCTTAACATCTTTAAACATATTGTAAATATATTCTCGAGGTAGCGGATGTAGCTGTTCGAGATAATGTGTCATACCAGGTGAATTGGCAAAGCTTTGTATATATTCCTGGGCTTCTTGAGCATTTCGATTAACTTCCGCTTTGTATTCATTCTTAACATCATCATCATCATAATCTTCCTTTATGGCATCATTTTTTATATTCGGTATATGCTGAGCAATAACCGACGAATCAATATAGTCAACGTTCCTTTCTAGCAATCTAGGTTTAATTTTTTTTACACTGCTATGAGGCAGTTCTTCTTCTTCTTCTTTAAATTTTCTTTCTTTAACCACACTTTCCCCATCCAGTTTATTAGCAATAGTTTCTAATCGTGATGTTATGGGTAAGATTGATTCCACTTGGACGACTTCATTATCTTTTAACTGGCGCAATTTGCTTTTTATAATGTTTCTTTTCTTAATTAAAATTCTTTTAAGTTTTATCGCCTCCTTGTTCATTGCGTAAAAGGTTTATTGTAATAAAAATTCTTCGATACTTGTGCCTCTCAAGGTTTAAATATGTATGAAGTGATCAAAACCTATTCGGTACCTTCCTTGACCTGGATCACTATCTTTGTCTACAACTAAGAAACCCTATTTGTCTTGCCAACAAGCAGCACATATTTCACGGAATTTATTATACTTCATGTCAGTATTGATGTGATCGTCATATATGTGTTTTAAGTTTAAATCATCTTGTTTAAATAAAACTAAAAGATTAGCATTATCACGTAGTAAGTGCTTAGGTATACGAGTATAACTTTGACAAAGGTAAAAACTGTCTACTTGCTTATGACGCCCCATACTAAAGTATTCCCTAATGATACCTTGTTTATCGCAAGCTACATCATCAAAAACAAATATAGAATTATTTCGAGCATCAGATGGTGATATAATATTATCAGAACTGAAAATGTATAATATTTGATCCCTTTTATTGGTCGCAGTAGACTTTCAAGGTATTGATACTTTGGTTGATAAAGTGATTTAGAATAAACATATACGTTTTCAAACTTTAAACCATTAGGATGTTCTATCGACCCAATCATAACGTTGGTTTTACCGCAATTTGATGGACCAACAACTAGACATCGAATAGATGAAGGCAAAAGAACGCTATGTTTTTTTTAGCTAAGGACTGCACGTTAATGTCATTATTGTTTATGGTTAAAGAAGTTGATTGTTTCACAACACGCATGTTTGCAAGTACTAAATTCGATAGTAAAAAGTGGAATTATATATATATATATATATAAGAAACAGTATATAAAGAATCATTAATTCACAATATTTTATTTATTTACTTCACAGCTTGAGAGGGCAAGTTGTCCGCTAATGATTACCTATAATAATTCTAAAACTATTGGGAACGGGCTGTTAAATACTGTAATTAACAATTTACCATTTGAAGCGCATATTCCGGGTTACAAATTTTGCGGTCCGGGTACAAAACTAATCAAACGGTTAGCTCGGGAGACAAGGAATAAACAAGTTAGACGAGGCTTGTAAGGAGCACGATATTGCATACTCCAAAGAAAAGGATCAATCTAAACGCCATCAAGCAGATTCGAAGTTAGCTCAGTTAGCTACAGAAAGACTAAATTCTGGTGACTCGTCTTTAGGTGAAAAAGCAGCAGCATTTGGAGTAGCTACCGCAATGAAAGCTAAAGTAAAACTTGGTATGGGTGCCTGTGCATCACTGAGAACAAAAATATCAATAAAATAAGAAAACTGATAAAGAAACGTAAAATAAGTACGCTAGGTATTAAAAGTATTATCAAACAAGCACGTACAGCTTTAAAAAGGCTAAAGGATCTAATATTATGGATGCAATCAACATAGCAATTAAGGCCGCCAATACAGCAAAACAAAAAGCATATTAAATCAGCTCGTATTATATCAATTCCTAAAACAGGAGGTTTTCACCACTAATACCAATTTTTGCAGGCCTAAGCGCCCTTGGTACTCTTACTGGAGTGCAGCTGCTGTTGCAAAAGCAGTTTCAGATACTAAAATAGCTAAGGAACAACTAGCGAAAAACAACGTCATAACAAGGCAATAGAGGCATTGCAGACGAAAACGGCATGTACATCAAACCTTATAAAAAGGTTTTGGTGTTTTTAGCCCTGCAAAACCTCAAAGGAACGCAACTTGATTTTACCTAATCGAGCACTAAGCAATGTAGAATTAATAGAGTTTGTTAAGCAATTAGTAGTACCATATTTCCGTGGAGTGTTCATGAGAAACAATCTTCCCAAGAAAGTTAATTTAAAGAATGTGATATAATTAATATAGATGGAATAGAAGGTTTAGGTACATTGGACCTCTTATAAAAAGTACAGTAGTAGCGCTATTTACTATGACAGCTACGGAAACCTGCGACCGCCAACAGAGTTGATAAGTTATTTGAATAGCGGGGGTAAATGTAAAATTCTTTATAACATTAACCAAGAACAATCGTATGGTACTGTGTTTTGCGGTCATTTATGCTTACAATTTCTAAGTAGTACATAGAACTGCGTATGAAGTTGTCATGTCGTACACTTTTACTCTAACGGGAAACACTTCAGTTTTAACAAGCAACTTTAATCCGCCTATAAACTTGGATAATGATTCGGAGTACGTATTAGGATTAACAAATTTTGAGTCTTATAACACAATTCCAAACATTGAAAAGGAATAAATAATAAATTTTATTATGGATCTAACGGAGAATTCATAGAAATACCTGAAGGTGCTTATGAGATTAGAGAAATTAATAAATATCTTCAAAAAGCTTTAGGTGATAAAAGATGGCGTGGTCGTATGGAACAATCACGAAGCGCTAGAAAGACACCAGTGTATATAGAAATTACAGCTGACAATAACTTAAATGTAGTATTAAATGTAGTGAAGATGTGGATTTTACCAAAAGGATTCAATTGGTTCTCTACTCGGTTTCAATCTACGAAAATTGCTAGCATATGCCACACAACAAGCAGACTACGCGATCAACATTTGTAAAGTGAATGCAGTTTTAATCGATTGTAATATTGCAAGTGGATTCTATTTAAATAGTAAACCAGCCTATGTAATACATGAATTTTTCCTCAAGTACCTGCAGGTTTTTAAAATTATCGAGTGCCCACCTACGATTATATATCTACCAATCAGGTCACGTATAATAAATGAAATAATAGTTAAAGTGTTAGATCAAGATGGAAATTTAGTTAATTTCAGAGGAGAACTGCTAACTGTAAGGTTGCATTTAAAAAATCTGCAATAGCTATGGGTATTAAGTATAATGCACGCAACATGTCAAGAATTGCTATAAATGCTGGAAATTTTAAAGCAATCGACACTCGATTGATTGTTTCAAGACCGCTAACAACACAAAACCGGCAGTTTCTACAATCGTTAGGACTGCATTTATTTAATTAAAAAGTAGAATGAATAGTGAAATACTGAACGTGCGTGAAAAGTTTACTTCGACAATGCAATTGTTAATATTGAAAACATACTCATCAACCTTATGCTAACACATCTTTAAACAATAATGATGAAATTGAATCCCTATACAACAACAAGATGTATACACCTTACCATCGAAGAGCATGCTGTACATAGAAGGCAAATTAATTAAAACAGATGGAACGCCGTCTCAGACAGCAAAGTTTGTAAATAATGGGGTTTTGCTGCTTTTGATGAAATTAGATATGAGATTGGTGGTGTCATTGTAGATCGTGTTCGGAATCGTGATTAACGTCTATAATGAAGGGATATGTTTCATATAATAGCAATCAAAGTAAACATTTACAAAACGCTGGGTGGTTTCCTATGGATGATTCGCAAATAGTTGATGCCAATGGGAATTTTAACGTTGCAATAAACCTTTCAATGGTCCTCGAATTATGCAAAGATTTTAAAAAATTATTTTAAACCACCGCCATGAGTTAGTTTTACTACGTTCTAGTTTTGATACTAATGCTATAATTAATCCTACACCCGATGAGGAAATAAAAGTTGTTTTAAACAAAGTTTTATGGAAAATGCCGCATGTAGCCGTTGATGATACTCAACGAATTAATTTAATAGAATGCGTTGCACAAAATCAGGATTTGCATATTCCGTTTAGAGGATGGGAGTTGCATGAATATCAACTTCTACAAGAAACGAAACGTCATACATGGAACATTATTACAACAACACAATTAGAAAACAAGATTTGTGATTGTTGGTTTCAAACCAACCGAAAAATAGATACATGAGCACTACAGTCGTTTTGATCATTGTTATTTAACCAACATGAAACTCTATTTAAATTCAGAAATTTTCCCGTACGATAACTTAAATTTAAAGTTCGAGAATAAACAGACTGCGTTGTTATATGAGATGTATGCCCAGTTTCAGCAATCATACTACGAATAGGAAAATGAGCCACTTTTAATCCTGAAGATTTACGAAGTATTGCACCAATAGTAGTCATAGATTGTTCTAGACAAAACGAAGCGTTAAAATCTGGTACTGTCGATATTAGATTAGAATTTGAAACTAGCAGAAACGTTTTGCCAAATACATCTTGTCATTGCCTTATACTTCATGATAAGATAGTCAAATACAATCCACTCTCAAACAGCATAAGAATATTATAATTACTTTATTATTATTACTGTACCTTTACAAATTATGAAAAACAATAAATCATTTAGCAATCACAGTCTATTTATTATTTTTTACAATATCAAATGTTTGATTGTTAATGGGTTATAATAATAATTTTTGCTTAAATATTTCTTACATGTTGGAATTATTAAGTGATTTGGTAAACAGTCATAAACATTGTCAAATTTAAATAAAAGTTTTGTTATACATTTCTCAAATAAACTAACTGGCATGTTATTAACAATCTGGATTTTTTAAACAGAACGGTTACTACTACTATTTTTCTCTACAATACATTTATACTAATATAGTTCAACTCAAACAGATTAAAAGGTATCATATTTTTAGACACATCCAAAAAGAAAAACGGTGTACTTGTGCAGGTATAAACATAACACTGAAGTTTTTTATAACTAAAAAATATTATTTGTTAATCGATATAAAATAAATTGCATTCTTTATTTGAGCCAGTGGTTGAAGTTTTACAAGTCATTTCTGAGTGTATAGTTATACCTCAAGGTTTAGTATCAGTGGTTGAGGTACTAAGAATTCTTTTATCATCACTTGGATTAAGAACAATTTTGTTCTGTTTAATAGTAAAGACATCATGTTTGACTGATCTACTTAAACATTGCTGTTTCTGTACAGTCTGTTTATAAAACAAAGCATTCTTATAATCATCAAAAGAAATTTGCTTAATACTTGCTAAGGAAGATCCTTGACTTTTTATTATCCTATCCTGAACTCTGTAAGTGTACATTTTAGATCTAAATCCTACAAACTCTAGCATGATATCACCATTGTTTTCATCTTTCATAATACCAGGAACCTTTTATTTGATAATGGGATATGATATTTGTTATGAGGGTCGTAATCGGAAGTATCAAATCTATGAATATCTTGTACTATTCAAATCAATGTATTCTTTTAACCAAGGGGCTTGTTTAAATCGAACTTAAATCATTTTAAATTCTAATAATAATAATACTATAGGAACATTGTTTTAAATTAAATAGTAATTATACTAAGTATACATATAGGTTTTGAAATATCTAGATAAATTAATGGTCAATAAATAACAATAACTGTAAATTTATTCATATGTTGTAAGGTAGTTCAACTATGGTGGAGAATATCCTGAAGTGTTCCAGAACAACAGCTAATTATCATTTAATTACAGATTTCATGATGACCATAATGGTCGAAATACGTATCTAGAATTTAAATATTTTTGTGGTTAAGGGTTATTTAATTTTATTTAAATATAGTAAAATATAGTTGAGTTTTGGATAAAAGTTTGATTTATTAGAAGGTAGAATACTGGTGGTATCATATGTTCAGGCGCCAAAGCAAGTCACTGTGAATTTCATGTAAGATACTGAGTGTAAATCGCATTTAAAAATATATCCTACATCAGAATCATCGAATATTAAGTATGTTTAAACGTACTATATCTGGACTGGTGCCATCTAAAAATTCAAATTCTCCATATGGAAGATATTCAGACATTGCAGCCCCATATAAATTATTAACATCAAAATACATTAAATATTTAGAATCGAAATTTGGATCATAATCTGCATTCATATATTTGTTATTTGCTTTGGCATATCTATTCGAACATTGAGAAACACCGCCACGAATTCCCGTTCTAAAACATTATTTTTCTATATCAGTAAGCAACTCGAGTTTAACGTTCGTCGTTTTAACATTGCATCTAGAGCTAAACCAGGAGCCGTAAAGTAGTGAAGTGGATCTAACTTATACGTGAACATGCAAGTTTTTCTAAAGTTTTCAAATATATCGGTCAAGAGCAGTGCATCTGTTTTTTAAATATAGATCTGAATAGTCCCCTAGTGTTTTTATATTAAATGTTTGCCAAACGTCTTAGCATGATTGTAGTCTACATCTGAGACTTCTTCATTGCGCAAACGATTAAAGAATGCTGTTTTACAGGGTAAATCGGTTTCATTGAGCCTATCCCAAGAGTTAATGTAATCATAGGGAAATATGCCTTTACGCGTAAGTAACTGAAACTCATTATCAGTGTTACAATTTTCCTGGTGATGGATTTTATTATCATCTAAGTAGGAAGCTAATTTTCGATGCTAGATGCCATAAACCTGAATGAATCGATAAATCTAAACTAACTTTCATACCTTTTACATATTTTGTAAAAGATATGTATTTTCCTTATTTATTGGTAGAATGCTTAACGAACCTGAAAATTCTAACGAGATTTTTTAATAATGAAATGCGAATCGTTGCCTGATAAGTTATGAAAAACTACTGGTATCATATAAGAATTATGATAATTGATGTTGCAATCTTGATGAGCCCTCGAAATTCACCTGTAAAGTGGCAGTGATCGCGAACTCTAATATCATCTATACTAAAAGGTTTATTGCAAATGTGACAGTGAAGGGCAAATTTAAATACTGACTTTGTCTTCTGTTAAAGGATTCATAGGTTTTGGGTTACAGAAAATTTTATTCGTCGTTTCTGAATTCAGTTTTAATTGAGCAACAAACCATTCTATACAATCCTTTCCGCGATACAATTGAAATTTGGAATATTTATTATCATACGAGCATTTCAAATAGTACGCTACACTAAAGGGTATATGCCTTTGGTAACGGACTGTGTTTAATATTACCTCCGGCTCATTGCATGGTTCTAATATACATTCGAGATCTGCATAAACCACAAATGATACTTTCTTGGTAGTGGAAATGTTTAAATGTTAGATACTTTTCGGATTCTTCGGGTAATCTTATTGAGCAAGTATTCTGTTTTCGCAATAATTGAATGATGCTTAAGTAATGCTGCTGTACAAAATTATTTAAACATCTATAACAAAAAATTTTCTATGGTGATGTGAAGACAACTGTTTTGCAAATAATTTTGACATATCCTTAATCCAAGTAAAATGAAAGTGATTCTCATTAGCATTTATCGGACAAGAATATTGTATGGAATCATTATTTAAAACTAACAGATTAATAGGTTCTATTTTTTTAAAATTTTCACTTAAACAAAATGGCAGTATTTTAGTATTTTCTATACAATATAGGTTAATTGCAAGATTGTTAAGCTTCTCAAGTTTTTTTATGTCTTTTAATGCGATTAGAAACTGAATTGAATTGTAGCGTAATACTATATCAAAATGTGGATACCTAGATATTCTCTGACCATTTTGTTTAGCAGGATATAAAGCGGAAGCCAAGGTCCAAAGAATGCAATGTTGGTCGTTATTTATTATATTTACCACAGCTCGTTTTTTTGCTATAAAGTCCGGAACCGGAACAAACGTTGAACACCCTCCTTTAAGCGGATCATGATTGTTTATATTTACGTGTAAAAACTTCTTGGATTGCCCAACCTAAATCCTTTTCACTAAATTCCTCCAATCGCTTCGAAATCTTGTCCAATACGTTCTCTTTATACCACTGCTTAAGATTGGTGTTTATATCGATGTGACGATTTGCAGTAGGAAACGTCTTCAAATCTATTTCACCAGTTGTAGGCTTAACAATGTTAGCGGACAATATTACATTAACTTTCAACATTGACTTTTTTAAGCAAGCAACAATCTTGCGTTTAAAACTAGCGAACGCCTTGTCTAAGAACACTAGAGGATCTCTATAACTTAAATTGGTAATAAGTCCCGTAATTATTCGACTTCCAAAACATGATTGTACATCATGCCAAATCAAATTTTTCGAATATGACCTCTAGAAAGCGTTGCATCAATACCTTTACTCTGATATTCCAAAGAGCGTTTCAAGTGCCTCAATCGTACAAGGTAACTTTTAAGATGTGCCAAATTAGATTCCAGCCTACTAGAATTTTACTGACGATTGTCTTCGTATACCTTATTTCTAATAGCAAGCTTCAATATACTTATATTTGCTTTTATAATTATAATGTGTTTCGTTATTGCATCGGCTGATCTGATTAGATTCAAGCATTTTACAGTTAATCTCAAAATAGCGCTACTAATCTCGGCTACCGTTTCAGAATTCATGATTCTATGCAAATCAATACACTACTTAATATATGTATAGCTTTATTTACTATTTATACAAAATATCATCTGACGTACGCAAAAACTGTAAAAGAATTAGCATACAACATTATTTTTCATTCAACTGCGTTTACGGCAAAATTTACTTGCTTGCAGTATAGTAATCAAATGTTTTATACGACCTTTGATTTATGCTGTGTGTACAGAAAATACACTATCATTACAGCGCTATTTTATGGTTACATATGGAATCTTTAATAAAAAATAAAACAAAATGTCTCAGATTAAACCGTCAATGTTGTTTAATAATTTACACGCACTCATGGTTTTTAAAACCCAGTATTAAAAACATTCTGCAGTTTTATCATATAGCAGTACCTTTAAAGAATTTCTTATGCATAAATCGTGTAAACACACAATTACCTATATATATAAATTAGCGGTATTCTAAAACTTATTCTATATATTAGTTAAGGACCATTTGCATTGCATTATTTTAAAAAAATTAATCTAAAGAAAATATAATAATTTACAGGCACTCATGGTTTTTAAAACCCAGCATTAAAAACATTTTGCAGTACCTTGATAGAATTAAAGAATTTCTTATTCAGCATGATTCGCGTAAACACACACACACAAAATTACTATATATTTATATATATATATATATATATATATATGTATATATATATATATATATATATGCAAGTAGGCATAATCAATCCTGGAACCTCATTTGCTCCCAAATCCTCATTTGCTCCCAAATTTACATGTAAATTCGCACTATAAAGTCTTATTTTAGATGAATCTCACCTTGCTCCACCTGACTCCGCCTTGCTCGGACCCCAACCATTTTGATTACATCACAGCATTCTTTCCACGCGAGATAAATCTTTTCCACACTTTACCACGAGATAAACCTATCTGTTTATCATCATTAGAAAAAAGATTGCATATTACACCTTAAGATTTCTTCTGTATGAGCGATAAGTCACGCGACAGAAGAAGAATCTGTAAAGATTTGAATGACATGAGGAGACATTTCACCACGAGATAAATGTACTTTGTCATCAATCAATCTTATCCAAATTTGTACACAGAAATGATTTCACATGATAATAATGTCACATCTGTAGAAACAATGAATCTAACAGATTTAACGATAACATATAATTTATGCAAAACGATTTAACTTTTACAGACATAATCAGTAATTTAAATTTCTAAACATATTCACATAAAAGTCATATCGGGTCACACATATTTTATTTATTTTTAAAGACCAACACCGCATTCAAATTACGATGCACGTACCCAGATCTTAGTTATAACCATTGTGCCACATCAGTGCCTAATTAGAGACTTTTATTGCCGAAACTTTTTCATTTATCGAGTTTGAAAAATCTTTCATCGCGACACGCATGCATACGAAACAGCCAACGCAGTGCTAATCATTTTATCGTCGCAGCGGACCATATAACCAGAGGCTTTCATCGAACGCATACATTGTGGTTGTACAAGACCCAGCTGGCAATTACGCACACGCACACTGTTGTTATCAGCGAACCGCAGTCCACATTTCATGTCTAACACGATGTTGCACCACTTGCCTGGTAGGTATGCACGCATAAGTCATTTTATACAAAACAAAACCACCATAGCACTTTTACAACAACTGATGCTTATTTAATAGAATGAAACCGAGGTTTATGTGGATTCAGCGACGAATGGTCATTAGTCACCAAGTATGTTCGGTTGTTTTTGAGCTACATTTTATAGCGGTCAGCCGCACGATTTCAGAAACGATATCGTCCAATGAATTGATTCGATGTTGTCAACCCACTCAAATAATCATCCATCATACCGACTTTTCACCTGATACATAAACGAAACTCCGGAGGAGAAACACATCCGAGCTACGCGTAACCATATAACCGTGACATACCTTTCTTCATGAACCAGTCATCGTACAGCACCATTAGCACGCGCTGTCGACAGAACAATTAGCTTATTTAAACATCTTTACGATTCACTCTTTCACGAGACCGCATAACCGTTCTTGAATCAACGACCAGCTCACGCACACCGACGTATTTTTTCTATTATTTCAAAAAAAAAGCGAGAACAGATGTTGCGGACGTGCACGTACCATATACAGTCTGCATTTTTATTAGTCCACGAAAACTTATTTTTCTAAACCACACAATCGAGGACATCGACCTGCTCGTAAACTTAATTTCTTATTGAGATTCTGCCCGGCACTGCAGCATGTTTGCCCTTTGAGCATGTTATATTAAGACCCGGTTTTATTTACAGAGACTTTAATCGTACAACACAGTAGACTTCACATTAACGTTTCTATTGATCCCCACAACACGTCTTTTTTACTACACAGCGTTATATGTTATAGAAATACTTTCACATTGTATATCATTAATATAAATAAAACAGATTTTAAGACCACCCATCGTTATGCGTTTAAAGACCACCATCTTATTTAACTCATCTTTAAAGCTATATGCATAGCAACCGCAAACCGCTGTCACGAGAACATGTCAACCAGCATGAAGGATTTGAAGGCAGAATTATGGAATCTTAAACCAATATATATAAACAACCATTCATATTTTACGCCCACGTGATTGTAATTATGAGGCCTATTAATGTTGCGTATGCCGTATTTTACCGACATACGCAGCAGTAGAAATATAACTGACGCTTGGTGACGTTAACATCCGCTTCCTCGTGTACCCAGACATCCCAGCATGAGCACTGCGATGCATGCTGATGCATCACGCTTGTGATGGAAAGTTAATACAGTAAATTCTTCAAAATTAGTATGCTAAATACATCCTTGATTTTTCCTTATGAACAAATAACCACATCAATTTGCATATATATCTATACTTTTAATTATTTTCTTAAGTAAAACAGGACCATTATTTCTTAATAATACACGGCTGATATTAAACCCATCATTATCTTGTATAATTATATGTTTAATGTTGCGATTGCTAAAGTATTATAGAGACCGATTATTTTTAAAATTATATACTTGTGTAACCGTTAATTCTACGTTTATATTTTGCAATCTGACATTGAAAAATTTCAGTGTGGGTACAAAATTATTCATGTTTTTAGCAATAAAAATTTAAATTATAACCTTGCTTGCAAATTTGTAACATTTCATATAGGTATTCTAAATAAAAAGGTTAAGCATTCTGTGTGTGTGTTTGTGTGTGTGTGTATGTGTTTATATATATATAATTAAACAAGTTTATCTATTAGCTAACAAAATGAAACCGACAGCCGCAGTACAACCATGTAAGAAAACAGGGTGCCGTGGTTTGCAAAACCGGCGGTAAAACGAAGGATGATAAAGCTTTTAAACCCGTAAGTAACAAATATTTATTTGTATAAACTAATTTTCATTTTATATTTATTACTGAAACATTGTTATTTAATAAAACTTAGGTTCATTTTCCCATATTGTTACAGTAATATGCGATATACGGAGGTGGTAATCACACATATCAACCCCCACCACCACCACCAGCAACACCACCACAACCATGGCACCCGCAAATGATGAAAATGAAGAACTATTAAGTCTTCTAAATATGTTTCTTGCAACACGAAATATTTTATAAATAAATATTAATGAAACACATATTTTGTAATTGATATTGGTGCTAATAAAAGCTATTATTATTTAGTTCTATAGTTTGAGAGTAACGTAAAAACTTTGATGCTACACCTTGAGTTATAAAAGTTAATACATGCAAATTCTTCAAAATTAATACGCTAAATACAACCTTGGTTTTTCTTCATGAACAAATAACGACATCAATTTACATATATCTGCATTTTGATTCAAACCATAGTTAGAAAAACCGAGATCACCCAAAAATCTCCGAAGCAGTCAACCACCCAAAGGGTATTACCTCCTCAGAACGTAAATTCCATTCTACATCATTTGAAAATGTTTAACACCATCCTATGTTATTTAATATTTAATACGGGAACGCTGCTAAAAAGTTCTTAATTTTAAATGCAGACCTTGTAAATTAAATTCATTATATCACAATTTGTATATTTTCTAAATGTTATTCGATACTTAATACATAATGCAGCTCGTGAAAAGTACTAAAATTCTTTACCACATGCACGTTTTTGCTGAACATAACAAAATCCTTTGCCTCGTTTAATTTTTAGCTTAACCTACAAAAAATCTCCGAACAGCCTGCTGGCGCTGCGCGCCCCGAGGACAAAGGCCTAACGAGCCCCATTCATCATTAAGCAAACTATCCACCAACAAGACACCGGAGCGCCAGCGCTTCGCCCGCATTTTATTCTACACAGTGAACACCCCAAAACAAATTTTCCATACAAAGACCATTTTGTTCTCAAAACCGACGTATACATATCTTACACACTTTGAAACCTTAGCGCTTCAACCCCCGCATTTTATCCTACACAATGGACACCCCAAAAGCAAATTTGCATACAAAGACAGTAGTGGGGTAAGGCCGGTCTGAATTCAAACGTGCCCACGCGTATTTTACATATATAAATACACGTGCACCGTCTTGAATTCAGACCGGCCTTATATACTTTCAATGTAAAATAGTTGTGAAAACATGAATTCAGACCGACTTTATATACTTTCAAATGCAAAATACTTGTGGGCACGTTTTGAAGTCAGACCGGCTTTATATTACTTTCATTGGAACATACTTCAAAACATGTTGAAAATGTAAGTGCAGAGAAAATGTGTAGCTGTTTTGAATTCGGTTTTCTAGCGAGAAGTTACACGTGCACCGTTTTGAATTCAGACCGGCCTTATGTACTTTCAATGTAAAATACGCGTGGGCACGTTTTGAAGTCAGACCGGCTTTATATTACTGTCAATGGAACATACTTCAAAACACACACACACACACGTATGTTGAAAATGTAAAGAGTAGAGTAGAGTAGAGTAGCTGTTTTGAATTCGGTTTTCTAGCGAGAAGTTATAAAGTATGCCAGATGCAAAATATCGCATTCAAGTCAATTGTGTTTAATTAAAGTGGATTCTGATTTATGTTTTTTACTTATGTTTAGAGACTGCAAATACACTTGGGCCGGTTTCAATCCAAAATGTGTGCTCACTATTGTGATAGGTTGAAAAGTAGGTTGGCAAAGTACGCAGATGGTGGTAATCTGCTATATAAGGAGATTGCTAATATTAATTTAATTAGTCGAAGTTTACTGCATATATTTACATACAAACATATACAAACATGTATATAATTGATATTCAGGATTTAAATACAAGAAAAACGAGTTTGTGTGCAAAGAAATTGCGGTTTTGGACTTGTTGTTAGGTGATGTTTGCATAAAAATTTTAAACTGCCAATGCAGTCTAGTTGTTTGAGTCAAGATCATATAAAACATAACGACTGGGTGACAAGGAATATTCATGGTCTTTCTTGAGATGAATCTTCAACTGCTGGAATGGTGTAACTGTTGTAACTGATATGCTTGCACTAGGTTGTCCTAAGCTATCGGAGTTAAAAATCAACAATCGTTTAATATATAACATCCATTGTTGTAGACATAGCAATAATAATCTGCAATGTGCAAAACAAAATACCTTTTAATAAAAGAATGGTTTGATAATAATAAAAACAATAGAAAGATTGTGTCTGTATTATTTATTTTAATATAATTTTACAATGTTAGCCTTATTAACTATTATTATAACAACTTCTAGCAAACATTATTTTTATCGATCCAGCTATTCTGTACGTTAGAAGTCTAACCATTTTACAAAGACTTGATTTTCACTCTTTCTTAGGACCAGGTAAATTCCTGGATGTTTAACCTTTGCAACTCCATTTCATAAAATGCACCTTTGATTTCTTTCTCGTCTTGATCTTCTAATATATATGTTGTCGGATTGGTTACGTTTACCTTTTTAATCTTAAAAATTTCATTTGACCAGTTTGGCGTGTAACCTTTCGTAAATGCTTCCTGTGTTTACTAATCCTCACACTGTCTTTAATTGAATATTTTGGTATTTTGGTTGCAAGTTTGATGTGGGTAAATGATGATTTAAGAATAGTTTTTTCATTTGATTTATCAACTTTACAGGTCCGATAGTATTGTGAACTGTATTGTTGTATTGTTTCACAATATCGCTTAAATTTTTATCCAATTGTAAGAACCATTCAGGTTAAACAAGCGCCACATTTTTCCTTTAAAGTTCTAATTACACGTTCAACAATGCATGCTTTCTTTGTAGAAAAAACACTATAATAGTTTATGCCATATGTCTGCATTAAGGATTGAAAGTGTTTGTTATAATATTCTTTACCAAAATCAGACTGCAAATTCTTGGTGGATTTTTAAATTTATTTAAAATTGTTTTCATTGCAGCAGTAACATCAATACCGTTTTACTTTTAAGTGGTACAGCCCATACGTATTTGGAGAAACAATCAATAACTACTAAAATGTATTTAAATCCTTTGTTTGTTTGCGAATATGGTAGCATTTCAATCAAATCGGTCTGAAGGTCATTTAAACCTTTTACTATCACTTTGAGCCTCTTGAAATTTATTCTTGCTGGTTTATGAAGTTCATTTACTATATCCTCTTTCACTTTTGATTGAGCAACTATCATAATACTTTTTTTTCTAATCAGGATTTATTAAATACAATTAATAAATACTTCTATGTTTGAATGTCGAGGGCTCCACTTGCTTTGAAAGGAACTTTTAATATAAAATCAAGAAACATTGTGGTATTGTTTATGATAGCACCGCTGTCACGAAAGCTGATTACATCCATACGTTTAAGCAAAAATCCTTGTAACTGTGCAATTACATAACTTTTTCGTTTATAAAAATTTCAATGTCTTGCGGGTATCCTTTAATATTCTCAATGACTGCTTCCTCATAAAGAAATTCATAATTATGTTTAATGTTGAAAATAAGGAATGTCTTGTCACCGTCGAGGAATGTACTAGAGTAAAACGTTGCTACTATCGTGTAATGTAGCATATGCAACTTGTACTCAATCAAGGTTTCAAAACCTTCATTTTTGTTTTCATATTCCTGTTCACTTATATCTATTTTACGGTTATTTAAGTGCCTTCCAAATTTGTCAATTGTCATATCATCTAATCACTTTCGCTTCACGCAATTCCTCACTGATCGAATTTATTTCGTTGCCGTGACCTGTGTGTCCAGCAGTCTGAGATTAAACTAAAAGCCGTAATCTATCAACAAGTTCATTGGGATCATTCCAATATAAATAATCTATGGCGTTATTTGATACTTTCATTGTCATACCGTCTCCAAGACGCTTTTATAGGGTAATATTCTAAGTCTACGGGTGTTTGGGGAAGTATGTTTAATGTAGATATTAAATTTTTGTATTTATATAAATTATTACCCTGAATTTGTTCTGTTTCAGAATAATATCTTCTATTAGCATTTGTTCTTTTCACAATATCAAGGTATGACTTTAGATCTTGCGATCTGTACCCGACAGGATATTTTTTAAACAGTAGTTCGTATAATCCAGAAATACCTTTATATTTCAAATCATTTATTAGAACATTTTCATCATCCAACACGAAATTCGAATTGCCTATCATAAGACCATTTGAATCAGGGTTAAACCTAATACCATATTTATGATCAAATTCGTTCTTAACATCTTTAAACATATTGTAAATATATTCTCGAGGTAGCGGATGTAGCTGTTCGAGATAATGTGTCATACCAGGTGAATTGGCAAAGCTTTGTATATATTCCTGGGCTTCTTGAGCATTTCGATTAACTTCCGCTTTGTATTCATTCTTAACATCATCATCATCATAATCTTCCTTTATGGCATCATTTTTTATATTCGGTATATGCTGAGCAATAACCGACGAATCAATATAGTCAACGTTCCTTTCTAGCAATCTAGGTTTAATTTTTTTTACACTGCTATGAGGCAGTTCTTCTTCTTCTTCTTTAAATTTTTCTTTCTTTAACCACACTTTCCCCATCCAGTTTATTAGCAATAGTTTCTAATCGTGATGTTATGGGTAAGATTGATTCCACTTGGACGACTTCATTATCTTTTAACTGGCGCAATTTGTTTTTTACAAAGTTTCTTTTCTTAATTAAAATTCTTTTAAGTTTTATCGCCTCCTTGTTCATTGCGTAAAAGGTTTATTGTAATAAAAAAATTCTTCGATACTTGTGCCTCTCAAGGTTTAAATATGTATGAAGTGATCAAAACCTATTCGGTACCTTCCTTGACCTGGATCACTATCTTTGTCTACAACTAAGAAACCCTATTTGTCTTGCCAACAAGCAGCACATATTTCACGGAATTTATTATACTTCATGTCAGTATTGATGTGATCGTCATATATGTGTTTTAAGTTTAAATCATCTTGTTTAAATAAAACTAAAAGATTAGCATTATCACGTAGTAAGTGCTTAGGTATACGAGTATAACTTTGACAAAGGTAAAACTGTCTACTTGTTTATGACGCCCCATACTAAAGTATTCCCTAATGATACCTTGTTTATCGCAAGCTACATCATCAAAAACAAATATAGAATTATTTCGAGCATCAGATGGTGATATAATATTATCAGAACTGAAAATGTATAATATTTGATCCCTTTTATTGGTCGCAGTAGACTTTCAAGGTATTGATACTTTGGTTGATAAAGTGATTTAGAATAAACATATACGTTTTCAAACTTTAAACCATTAGGATGTTCTATCGACCCAATCATAACGTTGGTTTTACTGCAATTTGATGGACCAACAACTAGACATCGAATAGATGAAGGCAAAAGAACGCTATGTTTTTTTTTAGCTAAGGACTGCACGTTAATGTCATTATTGTTTATGGTTAAAGAAGTTGATTGTTTCACAACACGCATGTTTGCAAGTACTAAATTCGATAGTAAAAAAAGTGGAATTATATATATATATATATATAAGAAACGGCGAGTATATAAAGAATCATTAATTCACAATATTTTATTTATTTACTTCACAGCTTGAGAGGGCAAGTTGTCCGCTAATGATTACCTATAATAATTCTAAAACTATTGGGAACGGGCTGTTAAATACTGTAATTAACAATTTACCATTTGAAGCGCATATTCCGGGTTACAAATTTTGCGGTCCGGGTACAAAACTAATCAAACGGTTAGCTCGGGAGACAAGGAATAAACAAGTTAGACGAGGCTTGTAAGGAGCACGATATTGCATACTCCAAAGAAAAGGATCAATCTAAACGCCATCAAGCAGATTCGAAGTTAGCTCAGTTAGCTACAGAAAGACTAAATTCTGGTGACTCGTCTTTAGGTGAAAAAGCAGCAGCATTTGGAGTAGCTACCGCAATGAAAGCTAAAGTAAAACTTGGTATGGGTGCCTGTGCATCACTGAGAACAAAAATATCAATAAAATAAGAAAACTGATAAAGAAACGTAAAATAAGTACGCTAGGTATTAAAAGTATTATCAAACAAGCACGTACAGCTTTAAAAAGGCTAAAGGATCTAATATTATGGATGCAATCAACATAGCAATTAAGGCCGCCAATACAGCAAAACAAAAAGCATATTAAATCAGCTCGTATTATATCAATTCCTAAAACAGGAGGTTTTCACCACTAATACCAATTTTTGCAGGCCTAAGCGCCCTTGGTACTCTTACTGGAGTGCAGCTGCTGTTGCAAAAGCAGTTTCAGATACTAAAATAGCTAAGGAACAACTAGCGAAAAACAACGTCATAACAAGGCAATAGAGGCATTGCAGACGAAAACGGCATGTACATCAAACCTTATAAAAAGGTTTTGGTGTTTTTAGCCCTGCAAAACCTCAAAGGAACGCAACTTGATTTTACCTAATCGAGCACTAAGCAATGTAGAATTAATAGAGTTTGTTAAGCAATTAGTAGTACCATATTTCCGTGGAGTGTTCATGAGAAACAATCTTCCCAAGAAAGTTAATTTAAAGAATGTGATATAATTAATATAGATGGAATAGAAGGTTTAGGTACATTGGACCTCTTATAAAAAGTACAGTAGTAGCGCTATTTACTATGACAGCTACGGAAACCTGCGACCGCCAACAGAGTTGATAAGTTATTTGAATAGCGGGGGTAAATGTAAAATTCTTTATAACATTAACCAAGAACAATCGTATGGTACTGTGTTTTGCGGTCATTTATGCTTACAATTTCTAAGTAGTACATAGAACTGCGTATGAAGTTGTCATGTCGTACACTTTTACTCTAACGGGAAACACTTCAGTTTTAACAAGCAACTTTAATCCGCCTATAAACTTGGATAATGATTCGGAGTACGTATTAGGATTAACAAATTTTGAGTCTTATAACACAATTCCAAACATTGAAAAGGAATAAATAATAAATTTTATTATGGATCTAACGGAGAATTCATAGAAATACCTGAAGGTGCTTATGAGATTAGAGAAATTAATAAATATCTTCAAAAAGCTTTAGGTGATAAAAGATGGCGTGGTCGTATGGAACAATCACGAAGCGCTAGAAAGACACCAGTGTATATAGAAATTACAGCTGACAATAACTTAAATGTAGTATTAAATGTAGTGAAGATGTGGATTTTACCAAAAGGATTCAATTGGTTCTCTACTCGGTTTCAATCTACGAAAATTGCTAGCATATGCCACGCAACAAGCAGACTACGCGATCAACATTTGTAAAGTGAATGCAGTTTTAATCGATTGTAATATTGCAAGTGGATTCTATTTAAATAGTAAACCAGCCTATGTAATACATGAATTTTTCCTCAAGTACCTGCAGGTTTTAAAATTGTCGAGTGCCCACCTACGATTATATATCTACCAATCAGGTCACGTATAATAAATGAAATAATAGTTAAAGTGTTAGATCAAGATGGAAATTTAGTTAATTTCAGAGGAGAACTGCTAACTGTAAGGTTGCATTTAAAAAATCTGCAATAGCTATGGGTATTAAGTATAATGCACGCAACATGTCAAGAATTGCTATAAATGCTGGAAATTTTAAAGCAATCGACACTCGATTGATTGTTTCAAGACCGCTAACAACACAAAACCGGCAGTTTCTACAATCGTTAGGACTGCATTTATTTAATTAAAAAGTAGAATGAGTAGTGAAATACTGAACGTGCGTGAAAAGTTTACTTCGACAATGCAATTGTTAATATTGAAAACATACTCATCAACCTTATGCTAACACATCTTTAAACAATAATGATGAAATTGAATCCCTATACAACAACAAGATGTATACACCTTACCATCGAAGAGCATGCTGTACATAGAAGGCAAATTAATTAAAACAGATGGAACGCCGTCTCAGACAGCAAAGTTTGTAAATAATGGGGTTTTGCTGCTTTTGATGAAATTAGATATGAGATTGGTGGTGTCATTGTAGATCGTGTTCGGAATCGTGATTAACGTCTATAATGAAGGGATATGTTTCATATAATAGCAATCAAAGTAAACATTTACAAAACGCTGGGTGGTTTCCTATGGATGATTCGCAAATAGTTGATGCCAATGGGAATTTTAACGTTGCAATAAACCTTTCAATGGTCCTCGAATTATGCAAAGATTTTAAAAAATTATTTTAAACCACCGCCATGAGTTAGTTTTACTACGTTCTAGTTTTGATACTAATGCTATAATTAATCCTACACCCGATGAGGAAATAAAAGTTGTTTTAAACAAAGTTTTATGGAAAATGCCGCATGTAGCCGTTGATGATACTCAACGAATTAATTTAATAGAATGCGTTGCACAAAATCAGGATTTGCATATTCCGTTTAGAGGATGGGAGTTGCATGAATATCAACTTCTACAAGAAACGAAACGTCATACATGGAACATTATTACAACAACACAATTAGAAAACAAGATTTGTGATTGTTGGTTTCAAACCAACCGAAAAATAGATACATGAGCACTACAGTCGTTTTGATCATTGTTATTTAACCAACATGAAACTCTATTTAAATTCAGAAATTTTCCCGTACGATAACTTAAATTTAAAGTTCGAGAATAAACAGACTGCGTTGTTATATGAGATGTATGCCCAGTTTCAGCAATCATACTACGAATAGGAAAATGAGCCACTTTTTAATCCTGAAGATTTACGAAGTATTGCACCAATAGTAGTCATAGATTGTTCTAGACAAAACGAAGCGTTAAAATCTGGTACTGTCGATATTAGATTAGAATTTGAAACTAGCAGAAACGTTTTGCCAAATACATCTTGTCATTGCCTTATACTTCATGATAAGATAGTCAAATACAATCCACTCTCAAACAGCATAAGAATATTATAATTACTTTATTATTATTACTGTACCTTTACAAATTATGAAAAACAATAAATCATTTAGCAATCACAGTCTATTTATTATTTTTTACAATATCAAATGTTTGATTGTTAATGGGTTATAATAATAATTTTTGCTTAAATATTTCTTACATGTTGGAATTATTAAGTGATTTGGTAAACAGTCATAAACATTGTCAAATTTAAATAAAAGTTTTGTTATACATTTCTCAAATAAACTAACTGGCATGTTATTAACAATCTGGATTTTTTTAAACAGAACGGTTACTACTACTATTTTTTTCTCTACAATACATTTATACTAATATAGTTCAACTCAAACAGATTAAAAGGTATCATATTTTTAGACACATCCAAAAAGAAAAACGGTGTACTTGTGCAGGTATAAACATAACACTGAAGTTTTTTTATAACTAAAAAAATATTATTTGTTAATCGATATAAAATAAATTGCATTCTTTATTTGAGCCAGTGGTTGAAGTTTTACAAGTCATTTCTGAGTGTATAGTTATACCTCCAAGGTTTAGTATCAGTGGTTGAGGTACTAAGAATTCTTTTATCATCACTTGGATTAAGAACAATTTTGTTCTGTTTAATAGTAAAGACATCATGTTTGACTGATCTACTTAAACATTGCTGTTTCTGTACAGTCTGTTTATAAAACAAAGCATTCTTATAATCATCAAAAGAAATTTGCTTAATACTTGCTAAGGAAGATCCTTGACTTTTTATTATCCTATCCTGAACTCTGTAAGTGTACATTTTAGATCTAAATCCTACAAACTCTAGCATGATATCACCATTGTTTTCATCTTTCATAATACCAGGAACCTTTTATTTGATAATGGGATATGATATTTGTTATGAGGGTCGTAATCGGAAGTATCAAATCTATGAATATCTTGTACTATTCAAATCAATGTATTCTTTTAACCAAGGGGCTTGTTTAAATCGAACTTAAATCATTTTAAATTCTAATAATAATAATACTATAGGAACATTGTTTTAAATTAAATAGTAATTATACTAAGTATACATATAGGTTTTGAAATATCTAGATAAATTAATGGTCAATAAATAACAATAACTGTAAATTTATTCATATGTTGTAAGGTAGTTCAACTATGGTGGAGAATATCCTGAAGTGTTCCAGAACAACAGCTAATTATCATTTAATTACAGATTTCATGATGACCATAATGGTCGAAATACGTATCTAGAATTTAAATATTTTTGTGGTTAAGGGTTATTTAATTTTATTTAAATATAGTAAAATATAGTTGAGTTTTGGATAAAAGTTTGATTTATTAGAAGGTAGAATACTGGTGGTATCATATGTTCAGGCGCCAAAGCAAGTCACTGTGAATTTCATGTAAGATACTGAGTGTAAATCGCATTTAAAAATATATCCTACATCAGAATCATCGAATATTAAGTATGTTTAAACGTACTATATCTGGACTGGTGCCATCTAAAAATTCAAATTCTCCATATGGAAGATATTCAGACATTGCAGCCCCATATAAATTATTAACATCAAAATACATTAAATATTTAGAATCGAAATTTGGATCATAATCTGCATTCATATATTTGTTATTTGCTTTGGCATATCTATTCGAACATTGAGAAACACCGCCACGAATTCCCGTTCTAAAACATTATTTTTCTATATCAGTAAGCAACTCGAGTTTAACGTTCGTCGTTTTAACATTGCATCTAGAGCTAAACCAGGAGCCGTAAAGTAGTGAAGTGGATCTAACTTATACGTGAACATGCAAGTTTTTCTAAAGTTTTCAAATATATCGGTCAAGAGCAGTGCATCTGTTTTTTAAATATAGATCTGAATAGTCCCCTAGTGTTTTTATATTAAATGTTTGCCAAACGTCTTAGCATGATTGTAGTCTACATCTGAGACTTCTTCATTGCGCAAACGATTAAAGAATGCTGTTTTACAGGGTAAATCGGTTTCATTGAGCCTATCCCAAGAGTTAATGTAATCATAGGGAAATATGCCTTTACGCGTAAGTAACTGAAACTCATTATCAGTGTTACAATTTTCCTGGTGATGGATTTTATTATCATCTAAGTAGGAAGCTAATTTTCGATGCTAGATGCCATAAACCTGAATGAATCGATAAATCTAAACTAACTTTCATACCTTTTACATATTTTGTAAAAGATATGTATTTTCCTTATTTATTGGTAGAATGCTTAACGAACCTGAAAATTCTAACGAGATTTTTTAATAATGAAATGCGAATCGTTGCCTGATAAGTTATGAAAAACTACTGGTATCATATAAGAATTATGATAATTGATGTTGCAATCTTGATGAGCCCTCGAAATTCACCTGTAAAGTGGCAGTGATCGCGAACTCTAATATCATCTATACTAAAAGGTTTATTGCAAATGTGACAGTGAAGGGCAAATTTAAATACTGACTTTGTCTTCTGTTAAAGGATTCATAGGTTTTGGGTTACAGAAAATTTTATTCGTCGTTTCTGAATTCAGTTTTAATTGAGCAACAAACCATTCTATACAATCCTTTCCGCGATACAATTGAAATTTGGAATATTTATTATCATACGAGCATTTCAAATAGTACGCTACACTAAAGGGTATATGCCTTTGGTAACGGACTGTGTTTAATATTACCTCCGGCTCATTGCATGGTTCTAATATACATTCGAGATCTGCATAAACCACAAATGATACTTTCTTGGTAGTGGAAATGTTTAAATGTTAGATACTTTTCGGATTCTTCGGGTAATCTTATTGAGCAAGTATTCTGTTTTCGCAATAATTGAATGATGCTTAAGTAATGCTGCTGTACAAAATTATTTAAACATCTATAACAAAAAATTTTCTATGGTGATGTGAAGACAACTGTTTTGCAAATAATTTTGACATATCCTTAATCCAAGTAAAATGAAAGTGATTCTCATTAGCATTTATCGGACAAGAATATTGTAAGGAATCATTATTTAAAACTAACAGATTAATAGGTTCTTTTTTTTTAAAATTTTCACTTAAACAAAATGGCAGTATTTTAGTATTTTCTATACAATATAGGTTAATTGCAAGATTGTTAAGCTTCTCAATTTTTTATGTCTTTTAATGCGATTAGAAACTGAATTGAATTGTAGCGTAATACTATATCAAAATGTGGATACCTAGATATTCTCTGACCATTTTGTTTAGCAGGATATAAAGCGGAAGCCAAGGTCCAAAGAATGCAATGTTGGTCGTTATTTATTATATTTACCACAGCTCGTTTTTTTGCTATAAAGTCCGGAACCGGAACAAACGTTGAACACCCTCCTTTAAGCGGATCATGATCAAGTGTAAAATTTCTTGGATTGCCCAACCTAAATCCTTTTCACTAAATTCCTCCAATCGCTTCGAAATCTTGTCCAATACGTTCTCTTTATACCACTGCTTAAGATTGGTGTTTATATCGATGTGACGATTTGCAGTAGGAAACGTCTTCAAATCTATTTCACCAGTTGTAGGCTTAACAATGTTAGCGGACAATATTACATTAACTTTCAACATTGACTTTTTAAGCAAGCAACAATCTTGCGTTTAAAACTAGCGAACGCCTTGTCTAAGAACACTAGAGGATCTCTATAACTTAAATTGGTAATAAGTCCCGTAATTATTCGACTTCCAAAACATGATTGTACATCATGCCAAATCAAATTTTTTCGAATATGACCTCTAGAAAGCGTTGCATCAATACCTTTACTCTGATATTCCAAAGAGCGTTTCAAGTGCCTCAATCGTACAAGGTAACTTTTAAGATGTGCCAAATTAGATTCCAGCCTACTAGAATTTTACTGACGATTGTCTTCGTATACCTTATTTCTAATAGCAAGCTTCAATATACTTATATTTGCTTTTATAATTATAATGTGTTTCGTTATTGCATCGGCTGATCTGATTAGATTCAAGCATTTTACAGTTAATCTCAAAATAGCGCTACTAATCTCGGCTACCGTTTCAGAATTCATGATTCTATGCAAATCAATACACTACTTAATATATGTATAGCTTTATTTACTATTTATACAAAATATCATCTGACGTACGCAAAAACTGTAAAAGAATTAGCATACAACATTATTTTTCATTCAACTGCGTTTACGGCAAAATTTACTTGCTTGCAGTATAGTAATCAAATGTTTTATACGACCTTTGATTTATGCTGTGTGTACAGAAAATACACTATCATTACAGCGCTATTTTATGGTTACATATGGAATCTTTAATAAAAAATAAAACAAAATGTCTCAGATTAAACCGTCAATGTTGTTTAATAATTTACACGCACTCATGGTTTTTAAAACCCAGTATTAAAAACATTCTGCAGTTTTATCATATAGCAGTACCTTTAAAGAATTTCTTATGCATAAATCGTGTAAACACACAATTACCTATATATATAAATTAGCGGTATTCTAAAACTTATTCTATATATTAGTTAAGGACCATTTGCATTGCATTATTTTAAAAAAATTAATCTAAAGAAAATATAATAATTTACAGGCACTCATGGTTTTTAAAACCCAGCATTAAAAACATTTTGCAGTACCTTGATAGAATTAAAGAATTTCTTATTCAGCATGATTCGCGTAAACACACACACACAAAATTACTATATATTTATATATATATATATATATATATATATGTATATATATATATATATATATATGCAAGTAGGCATAATCAATCCTGGAACCTCATTTGCTCCCAAATCCTCATTTGCTCCCAAATTTACATGTAAATTCGCACTATAAAGTCTTATTTTAGATGAATCTCACCTTGCTCCACCTGACTCCGCCTTGCTCGGACCCCAACCATTTTGATTACATCACAGCATTCTTTCCACGCGAGATAAATCTTTTCCACACTTTACCACGAGATAAACCTATCTGTTTATCATCATTAGAAAAAAGATTGCATATTACACCTTAAGATTTCTTCTGTATGAGCGATAAGTCACGCGACAGAAGAAGAATCTGTAAAGATTTGAATGACATGAGGAGACATTTCACCACGAGATAAATGTACTTTGTCATCAATCAATCTTATCCAAATTTGTACACAGAAATGATTTCACATGATAATAATGTCACATCTGTAGAAACAATGAATCTAACAGATTTAACGATAACATATAATTTATGCAAAACGATTTAACTTTTACAGACATAATCAGTAATTTAAATTTCTAAACATATTCACATAAAAGTCATATCGGGTCACACATATTTTATTTATTTTTAAAGACCAACACCGCATTCAAATTACGATGCACGTACCCAGATCTTAGTTATAACCATTGTGCCACATCAGTGCCTAATTAGAGACTTTTATTGCCGAAACTTTTTCATTTATCGAGTTTGAAAAATCTTTCATCGCGACACGCATGCATACGAAACAGCCAACGCAGTGCTAATCATTTTATCGTCGCAGCGGACCATATAACCAGAGGCTTTCATCGAACGCATACATTGTGGTTGTACAAGACCCAGATAATAAAAATTTGAAAATTTAGCGTATTATTCCAGCAAAGATGTTAAAAAGTGTATTTAAAGTTGATGATAACGGGAAATGGAACGAGTTGCATACAGAAAACGTGGCAAGAAAGTTATTTACTATGATAGTTTTGGAGATTTAACACCACCGCTTGAAATAGTGAGATACCTAAGAGGCTGTAATCTTACTTATAATTACAATCGGGAGCAAAATTTTAACATCTCAATATGTGGTCATATATGTTTGAGCTTCTTATACATTAAATAAATAATTTTATGATATATAGTTGTTTGATTTTAAATTCAATGGTAGTCATGGCACAAACGTGGTGTGGGGAACGTGCTTTCAGCCAACTATTTCCCCCCAATTGAACTTGATTCAGAATGCAAATATGGTTTAGGGTTTGGTGGCGTTTCACGGATGTAACTCTATACGCAATATTCATGCAGGTAATAACAAGTTTTATTATTTGGATGATAATAAGGATAATATTAATGTTATTGATAACGATGATAATGATGCTAAAATAAAAATGATTACAATCCCATCTGGACCATATGAAATTTTTGAACTTGAAAAATACTGGGTGCTTCAAAAAAATGTATACACACTTTGAACTTCCATAGAAAATTTATTTACCGTTCTACAAAGTTAAATTTCAGGAAAATAGAAAGCTGAAAGTCCAATGTAAATGAAACATAAATAACAAATGTTAATACTGTTCAAATTGGTGACCTGCAGCATCAATACAATTCTGAGTACGAGTCACCACAGATTCTGTACATCGTATCAAAACGTCCAATGAGATTTCTCTACACACTGCTTGAATCTCATTCCAAAGAATGTCTAGGTTACGTGGTTTACGTTTGTACACCTCATCTTTTACTGTGCCCCACAAGAAGAAATCCAGTGGTGTAAGGTCTGGAGAGCGTGCTGGAAACTCGATTGGCCCCGTCCTATCCACTGGCCCGACAAATTTTGATCCAGGTAAGCTCGTACGTCCCTGTGATAGTGCGGCGGAGCACCATCTTGTTGAAAATAAAATCACTATCTTCCAGTGCGAATTGGTAGCCATACGAGGCTATCGATTACGTAATAAACCATACGGGCAGAGACGAGTATTATATAATCAGTGATAGTAAATCGGCGCTAACGGCTTTAACAAACATGAACACCTCGACAGATCTCCAAGCGGACGTCTGGAGGATGCGCGTACGGCGCTAGAGTTTCGACGTTTAAAGTTCTGTTGGGTCAGGTCGCACAATGGTAACGTAGGAAACGATAGGGCTGACGAATTAGCTAAAGAGGCCGCGACGGGCGACTTTCGAATATCACATTCGTCGATACCGAGGTCTTTAATCAAAAGCTGCGCGAAAATCAATTCGACAATGGGAAAGAGGTGGAACAACGCTGCCACGGGCAGGTTGACCCACAAATTCATACCGAGCATAGAAGCCAGAGGTAAGATCGAGGTTAAGCTCGATCACAAAATGGTGCAGTTGATAACAGGGCACGGCGCCCTGAAGGCGTATTTACAAAGGTTCGGTCTAACCAATAGCGACCGCTGCGAATGCGGTGAGGGCGCGAAAGCGCAACAGTGCTCTTCGACTGCCCGCTTGAGGCGGGAAATCGAGGGTTGGCTGATAGCAAATAGCTATCCTAGGTCTGGCATGGCCAAAGAGCCTAGAGGAAGTCGGGAAGTGGTTAACCAGAAGGCGTTCTGGACAGCCTTAAAAGAATTCGCGGAAGGGTCGCGAGATTAGACAATCAATGACGACCGCGTGTAAAAATTCGGTGGGGTTGGTGGGCGGATTGAAAATTTTAGATTGACTTGGCGTGAGTAAGGATACGAGCATAACCAAAACCTGATATTAAAAAAAAAAAAGATAATTATACCAAAATGTCCAATATGCACGAAACCCCACTCCATTAATACAATCACTGCCTATCTTCATAATTATGTGCGGAAAATCGGGAATAAATAATACCAAATAAACAATAACAAATAAATCATAAACCCTCATTAAATTAAATCAATAAAGTAAACAAGGATAATAAAAAGTGCAACGCGCATCCCCAGGACTTGAAAGTGAAGTGATAGTGATAGTGATTGTGATCCCCAAAACATTTAGTGCATACCCACCAGGACTTTAGCAGTGCACCCGTCCCACCTTTAGAAGTAAGTTACAGACTACCAGATCTTCGGATGCTGGAGAATTTTATTATCGAGGTAAGACTTAAAATGTGGCGGCTGTACTCGCACAAGCATTGATTTACATTAATTAGTAGTTTTGAAATAATTTAAGAAGCACGTTTGGTGTGTAAAGGCGCTAGCCGACATAATGCTTGTGCAGTGCACCTGATAAATAGGGTGATGCTTTCGCTATTTTGTGCACTGCTATATGCTTAACGCTTATTAAACATTTATTTATATATTTACATAATTATATTTATTTATATTTTATATTTACACTTTATATTTATTTATATATAGCATGTATTATGTGGCTTATTTGTTTTGTTTGACGTTCTGTCGCCATTTTGGTTGCAGTATATATTTGGGAAGGACGAGCAGAATTGCGAAGATTGTAATCATAATGTAAATCAGTTAGGGAACGATAGGAAAGCTAGGGATGGATTTAAATTAGTTAGCTAGATTTGGATAGTTTTAAGACGACCCTTCAGGTCGCACTGGTAAGCAGAACCGGCGTCTGCTATCCGGTATTACGGATCCCTCCCTCTCATTTTGCTTGTTGATCGGGTACACTCGAAAGTCAGCGCTAGGGATACCATTATTTACAACCCTGTTTTAGTTTTTTTTTATTTTTGTTCCAGTTTTGTCAGATTTTAGGTTTTTAGATTGTTAGAATTTGTTAGGTTTGTTAGATTTTTAGGTTTGTTAGATTTTATTTAGTTTTTATTTAGGGTGAATCAACTATGAAGTAAGAATAAATTAGGAGCACGACTATTTTTCGCGTTTAAACCCAATGTAGTACCTCCGGGTGGAGCATTGGGGACGTGGCCGCAAGTATAGCGGCCCTAATTCAAATTATAATGAAAATAAAAATCATCATTACCGTATAATGCACGAATGGCAGGAAATATGGAATCAGCAAGCATTGTTAGGTAATTAATACCAGTTACAGTGCCTTCAAATCGAAAAGGTCCAATGAGTCCCCTTGAAGACAAACCGCACCACACATTTACACCAGGCAAATTTACAGCTTTTTCAATTGTAATGTGAGGATTTTCTTCACACCAGTAAACACAATTGTGCCTATTGACAGTTCCATTAAGTGTGTAGAGAAATCTCATTGGACGTTTTGATACGATGTACAGAATCTGTGGTGACTCGTACTAAGAATTGTATTGATGCTGCAGGTCACCAATTTGAACAGTATTAACATTTGTTATTTATGTTTCAATTACATTGGACTTTCAGCTTTCTATTTTCCTGAAATTTAACTTTGTAGAACGGTAAATAAATTTTCTATGGAAGTTCAAAGTGTGTATACATTTTTTTGAAGCACCCAGTATATAAACAATGCAATAGACAGTTCCTCTAGTAGTAAGTTGAAGTTTATTCTAAAGACGAACAATAACACATTGCAATGTGAAATGAAATCTATATACACAGTGACTTTTTAACGCAATGATGTTATTGGCCAAATGCTTGGGTTTACTCCTGGTATATATTAGGCAAATATACATCATTACTTTCAAACATCTGTACAAATATTTGATGCAACCAATATACATCTTTCCACGATATACCATGAAACTTGTTCGTTAAATATGCATTCTGACGTTTGTTGTCGGCTGATAATTGACTCCAAGGGTGTGGGGATTTTAGTAAATACGTTGTTTCACCATTCCGTGATGATAATGGCAAAACGGACACAACTTTAAATACAAAATTATTAGTTTCAGTCTTGAAACCTTGAATGTCAACAACTATTGAACAATTTATTTTTAAACAATATTGGTTGCAGGTTTTTATTTTCAATAACAAACAGAAACTAACATCTTAGCTCAATGTCTTCTTATTTATATGCTTTTTAATTAGTTTTCTTAAGCAAAAACAGCATCATTATTTCTGAATCTATGTGCTTGTATTATTATACGTATATAATTGTGGTTGACATTAAAAGTAGTATTTAAGACAGTATCATTATTTCTTAATTTATGTGTTTGTATAATTATACGCTTAAATTTGCGGTTGACATTAAAAAGTAGTATACAGCTCCATTATTTTTGAATGTATGTCCTTGTATAGCCATTAAAAGTAATATTCTGCGCTTGTGTTTTGCAATCTGACATTGAAATATTTTAATGTGGTTATAAAATTATTCATGTTTTATAGCAATAAACATTAAAAATTTAAATTTTAACCTTATGGCTGCAACTTTGTAACATTTTGTATAGTGTATAAAATTATTATTCATGTATTCCAAATAAAAAGTTACATCAAGGTTAAACATTCTATGTATATATATATACAACCAGTTTAATTATTAACTATCAAAATGAAACCAACAGCAATCGTTCGACCAACGAATACCACGGGGGTGCCGTGGTATGCAAAACCTCCGGTTAAAAGAAGAATGTTAAAGCTTCTAAATCCGTAAGTAACACATATTTACTTCTATAAACTAATTTCATTTACATTTATTACTGAAAATTGTTATTATTTAATACAACTTAAGTTCATTTTTCTTATTGTTATAGTAATATGCGAAATAAGGAAGTGGTGGTGCATCATCTACTACCATCACTACCACCACCACCGCCTCCTGCAATAAATAATGAAATTGAAGATTTGTTGAATTTACTGAATCAATATTTTGCAAACAGAAATATTTTTTAATTATTTAATAATAATAATAAATATTAATAAAATACATATTTTCTAATTGATATTAGTGCTAATGAAAGCTATTATTAAGTTCTATAGTTTGAGAGTGACGCAAAAGAAACAACCAAATGCTATACCTTGAGCTATAAAAGTTAATACATGTAAATTCTCCAAAATTAATACACTAAATACAACCTTGGTTTTTCTTCTTGAACAAATAACGACATCAGTAGGTAAACTATGAAAGTACTAGCACAAAACCACCCATTTTTACATGTAAATCTCCATAAGAAAATCCAAGGTCCATTCTGGTAATTTTTGTACTCACTATGGAAATCTCCATAAGGAAGAAAATCAATGGCAATCCCCATATGTTAACCAAAGAAACTCTCTAAATGTTGTTTGGCCTTTTGGATTTCGCTCTATATCTTGAAAACGGTTAGAGATATTTAAATTTAATAAAACAATTTTATTATTATTTTGCTTGGCGCATCAATTAGTGAAATTTTTATTTTGATATCTAGTGCCCTTTTGGATTTCGCTCTATATCTTGAAAATGGTTAGAGATATTTAAATTTAGTAAAACAATTTTCTTACTATTTTGGTTGGCGCATCAATCAGTGAAATTTTTATTTTGATATTTAGTGCCCTTTTGGATTTCGCTCTATATCTTGAAAATGGTTAAAGATATTTGAATTTAGTATAACAATTTTCTTACTATTTTGGTTGGCGCATAGATTAGTGAAATTTTTATTTTGATATCTAGTGCCCTTTTGGATTTCGCTCTATATCTTGAAAACGGTTAGAGATATTTAAATTTAGTAAAACAATTTTCTTATAATTTTGCTTGGCGCATCAATTAGTAAAATTTTTATTTTGATATCTAGTGCCCTTTAGGATTTCGCTCTATATCTTGAAAACGGTTAAAGATATTTAAATTTAGTAAAACAATTTCCTTATTATTTTGCTTGGCGCATCAATTAGTGAAATTTTTATTTTGATATCTAGTGCCCTTTTGGATTTCGCTCTATATTTTGAAAACGGTTATAGATATTTAAATTTAGTAATACAAGTATCTTATTATTTTGCTTGGCGCATCAATTAGTGAAATTTTTATTTTGTTATCTAGTGCCCTTTTGGATTTCGCTCTATATTTTGAAAACGGTTAGAGATATTTAAATTTAGTAAAACAATTTTCTTATTATTTTGCTTGGCGCATCAATTAGTGAAAACCTTATTCTGATATCTAGTGCCCTTTTGGATTTCGCTCTATATCTTGAAAACGGTTAAAAATATTTAAATTTAGTAAAACAATTTTCTCATTATCTCGCCTGGCACATCAATTAATAAAATCATGATTTTTATATCTACTGCCCTTTTGGACTTCATCCCATATTTTGAAAACGGTTAGAGATATTTAAATTTAGTAAAACAATTTTCTTATTATTTTGATTGGCGCATCAATTAGTGAAATTTTTATTTTGACATCTAGTGCCCTTTTGGATTTCGCTCTATTTCTTGAAAACAGTTAGAGATATTTAAATTTAGTAACACAATTTTCTTATTATTTTGCTTGGCGCATCAATTAGTAAAATTTTTATTTTGATATCTAGTGCCCTTTTGGATTTTGCTCTGTATCTTGAAAACGGTTAGAGATATTTAAATTTAGTAAAACAATTTTCTTATTATTTTGCTTGGCGCATCAATTAGTGAAATTTTTATTTTGATATCTAGTGCCCTTTTGGATTTCGCTCTAAATCTTGAAAATGGTTAGAGATATTTAAATTTAGTATAACAATTTTCTTACTATTTTGGTTGGCGCATCAATTAGTGAAATTTTTATTTTGATATCTAGTGCCCTTTAGGATTTCGCTCTATATCTTGAAAACGGTTAGAGATATTTTAATTTAGTAAAACAATTTTCTTATTATTTTGCTTGGCGCATCAATTAGTGAAATTTTTATTTTGATATCTAGTGCCCTTTTGGATTTCGCTTTATATCTTGAAAACGGTTAGAAATATTTAAATTTAGTAAAACAATTTTCTTATTATTTTGCTTGGCGCATCAATTAGTAAAATTTTTATTTTGATATCTAGTGCCCTTTTGGATTTTGCTCTGTATCTTGAAAACGGTTAGAGATATTTAAATTTAGTAAAACAATTTTCTTATTATTTTGCTTGGCGCATCAATTAGTGAAATCCTTATTTTGATATCTAGTGCCCCTTTGGATTTCGCTCTATATCTTGAAAACGGTTAGAAATATTTAAATTTAGTAAAACAATTTTCTCATTATTTCGCCTGGCACTTCAATTAATAAAATCATGATTTTTATATCTACTGCCCTTTTGGACTTCATTCCATATTTTGAAAACGGTTAGAGATATTTAAATTTAGTAAAACAATTTTCTTATTATTTTGTTTGGCGCATCAATTAGTGAAATCTTTATTTTGATATTTAGTGCCCTTTAGGATTTCGCTCTATATCTTGAAAACGGTTAGAGATATTTAAATTTCGCAAAAACAATTTTCTTATTATTTTGCCTGGCGCATCAAGTAGTGAAATCATCATTTTGATATCTAGTGCGCTTTTGGATTTTGCTCTATATCTTGAAAACGGTTAAAGATATTTAAATTTAGTAAAACAATTTTCTTATTATTTTGATTGGCGCATCAATTAGTAAAATTTTTATTTTGATATCTAGTGCCCTTTTGGATTTTGCTCTGTATCTTGAAAACGGTTAGAGATATTTAAATTTAGTAAAACAATTTACTTATTATTTTGCTTGGCGCATCAATTAGTGAAATCCTTATTTTGATATCTAGTGCCCTTTCGGATTTCGCTTTATATCTTAAAAACGGTTAAAAATATTCAAATTTAGTAAAACAATTTTCTCATTATTTAGCCTGGCACTTCAATTAATAAAATCATGATTTTTATATCTACTGCCCTTTTGGACTTCATCCAATATTTTGAAAACGGTTAGAGATATTTAAATTTAGTAAAACAATTTTCTTATTATTTTGTTTGGCGCATCAATTAGTGAAATCTTTATTTTGATATCTAGTGACCTTTTAGATTTCGCTCTATATCTTGAAAACGGTTAGAGATATTTAAATTTCGCAAAAACAATTTTCTTATTATTTTGCCTGGCGCATCAAGTAGTGAAATCATCATTTTGATATCTAGTGCCCTTTTGGAATTTATCCTATATCTTGAAAACGGTGTAAATATTTAAATTTAGGAAAAACAATTTTGTTATTATTTTCACATAGTAATTCATTAGTGAAATCTCCGTTTTGATATCTAGTGCCTCTTTGGACTTCATCCCGTATCTTGAAAACAGGTGGAAATATTTAAATTTGGTAAAGATAATTATATTCATATTAAGTATGACGCATTGATTATAGCAATTGCCGCATGTATAATGAATGAGCTTTGGCTGATAGACTACCATAATTTTTAAAAATTTATACTAATATTTTGTTAAGTAGAGAACTAGCCATATGATTATCTATATTTGTATAATCCCAAACTTTTTGAGGGTCTTAGGAAATTTTTGGGAACCGCACCGTTTTCCCACTTCCGAAGTGGAGGTGGACCACCCCCAAAATTTATTGTGAATTTGGAAGATTGTTGACCCTATAAATTGGTGGACGCTTTATTCAACGCTACACCGCTCTGGACCGCTGACGTGACAGCAATATGATCCTTGGAAAAAAGTTAGTGCTTCTAGCAGGAGTCAAACCCGCTACCTCTGAATTACAAGGCCGGTGCTCTAACCATTCAACCACACATACATAACGCTTTTAAATACTATTCGAGGATTTATATGTTGTAGTCGGTGACGCGCTCTTGCGTAGGTTTAACTGTAGTCAATTAAGATCAATATATAATTTGTAATTCTTATTAAATAGGACCGGTAGTGAGCTTAAACACTTTTTGGCCTGTTTAAATTGCTGCGAACACCTTCATTTTGGAAGGCCAAATGTAAATTACTAATTCCCACCGCTTTGGGAGCATCAAAATTTAGGTCCTATTCCAGTGACCTTGAGTACAAAATAATATTTCTCCAATAGTTGAAAAAATGATGGCGTTAAATTAATCTAAAACATACTTGTTATATTCTCCTATACGAAGTAATTGTAAATTAATAATTTTGTTAATATTTGATGAAGATGCATGAATGAATATAACACCACAGATACTTTAGTTATCACATTACTATTAAATATGGCATTGTCTCGAACTGAGTAATACACAATTCTTGGGAAACGTATTCAGTTTACATCCATATATAGAAATAACTATTTACCCAATAACAATAACTGTTAATTTTTATATAATTACAAATGAATCGGTATATTTATTTATATAAAGTATATTGTAAAATATGCGGTTTTACGTTTCTCGATATCATCTCTGTTACATGTAACCCGATACTGGAAAGTCAAAAACAACGAATGTCAACTTTATTTTCTATGACTTGGAAAGGATGTAAGAAAAGATTCTAGATAACGGTGATTACCTACATGAACCCAACTTATGTGTATTAGCAAGTAGGTGTTACGTATGTATAGATGAAAACATTTTATACTTTTGTCAGAATTGTGGATACAGACAAGTGATTTACAAGGAAAATGTTATAATTAACTTCATGAAGTACATTTTAACAGCAATACAAAAATTCAAACGAGTAGTGGTAATAGCTCATAATGGACAGACATTAGATCATCAGTTCTGTCTAAATTACATAATAACCGAATCACAGCGAACAAGAGCGTGCACTAACCGGCATGTGGGTAATCGACGAGGTGTTAAAAGGAATCGAAAAAGGTTACAAGATAATAAAGATTTACGAGGTTTGGTCTTATCATGTAAATCAATTTGATAGAGCTAAAAAAGTTGGCGGTCTTTTTTGAGAAATGATGGACAAATTTCTAAAAATAAACCAGCAGGCTTAGGGTTGGTCAGCAAGTTGTTCTTCACAGCCAGAGAGGGATAAATATATTAACGATTTTTTAAACAACGAAGGTATTCGGATAGAGTATGCTGAAATTCTAAACAACCCTGGTTTGCGATCACTAACTAAACTTAATTTTAATTGGCAATATGGAGAAGAAGCCTGTGATGTACAGGCTACCGTAAATTTTGTAATAGCGGCTTTTGTAACCGCTCAAGCTAGACTTAAACTGTACAGCTATCTTGATTAACTTGCCGAGAGGGTTCTTTACTACGACATAGACTCTATAATTCACGTTTCTAGACCAGGAGAATATGATGTTTCTACTGGAAAATTAATAGGCGATATGACAGATGAATTGGAGACGTACGGGCCTGGTAGTTACATCGACGAATTTGTGACTGGAAGTCAAAAAAAAATTACGCATATAAAGTTTACTCTACAGACACACAAAAAAAAGTCCTTGTTTGCAAAGTAAAAGGTATATGGCTTACCTACGCAACCGCACAACTTGTAAAGATGGTTTTAATCCCATCGCGGCCTTTATTTATAGTTTTAAAAAGTATCAGAAGAACAGAGGAGTACGAAGTAGTGACAAGAACTGAGAGCAAAATGTACAAACCAAATTCTACAAAACGTAAATTTTTTGATAACCACACTTCACTGCCATTTGGATATAAAAAACTTAAAAACTCTTCATAATTTGTGAATATTTGTGGAAATTTGCATTTTTATAAACATTTTATGTAATTACGTATAATTGTAATTAGAAATTAATATTAATAGGTGTAATCGTATACAAGTATTATTTTTGGTTCGAATGTATTTAAATCTTCCAGTTGAATAATTTCCACTTATAGAAAATGCGTTCACATGTAGTTACTTTATGCCCCACGTTCTCCACATGATAGTTTACTGACAGTATATTTCCTAAAGCTTGTATTAATAAATGTACGTACAATTATCTGTATCGTATAACTACTGGAACAACATTATTTTCTGCAAAGTGTACTTTTATTTTTAAAATGTTGTACAATAATGACTATACATATGTAATTTCTGTTAGATTAAATAATAAAATACACGAGTACCGATCTGCAAGTGTATGTGTTTAAAACAGGTTTACCGCTCAGTTATCATTGAAACTGCAAGCTGGTGTTAGTAAACCGGTATCGATAGAACCGCTTTTGGTAACACCGGATTTTGGTAAAATCGATTTTTACTAAAACCTGTTTTGGTAAAATCGGCATTGGTAAATCGATTCAGACAAAGCGCTTTTATTAACCGAAAGCCGGTTCTGGTAAAACCCGCTTCGGTAAAAACCGGTTAAAATCGTTTTTAGTGAAATCGGTTTTGTAAAATCGGTTTTTAATAATATCAGTCGTGATAAACCGATTTTGGTAGGTATACAAACCACTTTTGGTAAAATTGGTTATGTTGTAATCGGTTTTGAAACAAAATTTTATTTTGACAGATATGGTTTTGTTGTCTCAGATTTCCATAAATTGGATTTTTAAAATTATTGTTGGTTCATCATTTACGTTTGGAACATCTTTACCCAACTCGAAATATAATGAGAAAAGAACAGTATTTCTATTGCAAGTATGTGCAAAAATAGGTCAACAAAGCGGTAACTTGCTGGACGATGCGTTTCCAGATAGACGAGTTTTGACGAAACCGTGGAATAGCGTCGGTTTGGCAAAAAAATTGCTTTTGATGGATCGGTTTTAGGTAAAACCGGTTTTAGTAGAACCGGCTTCGCTAAAAACCGGTTTTGAAAAAATAGGTTTTTTTGTATGGCAATGCAGCGGTTTTAATCAAATCTGAAAACCGGTTTGAGTTAGGTTGTAACAAATACTATTTCGCCCCTCATTAATATGCATAATCGTTATAATTATTTAATTCACAAGGATCCTCAACAGTATTGGAAGTTTCTATTTGTACTTCATTAAAATAATATTTATTCGTCACATAGAACTCCATCTGTGTTCTTGATTTTAAAATAACATTTCAGTTACTTTGTTATCCGCGTTGATTCGAGTCTTTAGTTCATTGCATCTGCCCGCATAGTAAAACAAGGAATGCTTGTTTCCACTTTTAACAGCACGATGTAATTAAGACAGACAAGTTTTTGAGGCGTAGCCGAGAGGTTGTAACGGTCTTGAAACAATCAATCGAGTGTCGATTGCTTTGAAATCTCCATCATTTATAGCAATTCTTGACATGTTGCGTGCATTATACTTAATACCCATGGCTATTGCAGATTTTTTTTAAATGCAACCTTACAGTTAACAGTTCTCCTCTGAAATTAACTAAATTTCCATCTTGATCTAACACTTTAACTATTATTTCATTTATTATACGTGACCTGATTGGTAGATATATAATCGTAGGTGGGCACTCGACAATTTTAAAACCTGCAGATACTTGAGTAAAAATTCATGTATTACATGCGCTGGTTTACTATTTAAATAGGATCCACTTGCAATATTACAATCGATCAAAACTGCATTTACTTTACAAATGTTGATCGCGTAGTCTGCTTGATGCGTGGCATATGCTAGCAATTTTCGTGGATTGAAACTGAGAAGAGAACCAATTGAATCCTTTTTGGTAAAATCCACATCTTCACTACATTTAAGTGTTTTATGGTCAGCTGTAATTTCTATATACACTGGCGTCTTTCTAGCGCTTCGTGATTGTTCCATAACACAATGCCATCTTTTACCGCTTAAAGCTTTTTGAAGATATTTATTAATTTCTCTAATCTCATAAGCACCTTCAGGTACTTCTATGAATTCTCTGTTAGATCCATAATAAAATTTATTATTTATTCCTTTTTCTACGTTTGGAATTGTGTTATAAGACTCAAAATTTGTTAATCTTAATACATACTCCGAATCATTATCCAAGTTTATAGGCGGATTAAAGTTGCTTGTTAAAACTGAAGTATTTCCCGTTAGAGTAAAAGTGTAGGACATGACAACTTCATACGCAGTTCTTATTTTACGCTTCTTTATCAGTTTTCTTATTTTATTGATATTTTTTGTTCTCAGCAATGCACAGGCACCCATACCAAGTTTTACTTTAGCTTTCATTGCGGTAGCTACTCCAAATGCTGTTGCTTTTTCACCTAAAGACGAGTCACCAGAATTTAGTCTTTCTGTAGCTAACTGAGCTAACTTCGAATCTGCTTGATGGCGTTTAGATAGATCCTTTTCTTTGGAGTATGCAATATCGTGCTCCTTACAAGCCTCGTCTAACTTGTTTATTCCCTTGTCTCCCCGAGCTAACCGTTTGATTAGTTTTGTACCCGGATCGCAAAATTTGTAACCCGGAATATGCGCTTCAAATGGTAAATTGTTAATTACAGTATTTAACAGTCCGTTCCCAGTAGTTTTAGAATTATTATAGGTAATCCTTAGCGGACAACTGTCCTCTCAAGCTGTGCAGTAAATAAATAAAATATTGTGAATTAATGATTCTTTATATACTCGCCGTTTCTTATATATAATTCCACTTTTTTACAATCGAATTTAGTACTTGCAAACATGCGTGTTGTGAAACAATCAACATCTTTAACCATAAACAATAATGACATTCACGTGCAATCCTTAGCTAAAAAAAAAACACATAGCGTTCTTCTGCCTTTATCTATTCGATGTCTATAGTTGTCGGTCCATCAAATTGCGGTAAAACCATCGTTATGATTGGGTTGATAGAAAATCCTAATGGTTTAAAGTTTGAAAACGTATATGTTTATTCTAAATCACTTCATCAACCAAAGTATCAATACCTTGAAAGTCTACTGCGACTAATAAAAGGGATCAAATATTATACATTTTCCAGTTCTGATAATATTATATCACCATCTAATGCTCGAAATAATTCTATATTTGTTTTTGATGATGTAGCTTGCGATAAACAAGGTATCATTAGGGAATACTTTAGTATGGGGCGTCATAAACAAGTTGAGAGTTTTTATTTTTGTCAAAATTATACTCGTATACCTAAGCACTTACTACGTAATAATGCTAATCTTTTAGTTTTATTTAAACTCAAGATGATTTAAACTCAAAACACATATATGACGATCACATCACAACTGACATGAAGTATGATAAATTCCGTAAAATATGTGCTGCTTGTTGGCAAGACAAAACCGGTTTTTAGCGAAGCCGGTTCTACTAAAACCGGTTTTACCTAAAACCGGTCCATCAAAAGCAATATTTTTTTGCCAAACCGACGGTATTCTACGGTTTCGTCAAAACTCGTCTATCTGGAAACGCATCGTCCAGCAAGTTACCGCTTTGTTGACCTATTTTTGCACATACTTGCAATAGAAATACTGTTCTTTTCTCATTATGTTTTGAGTTGGGTAAAGATGTTCCAAACGTTAATGATGAACCAACAAAATTTTTAAAAATCCAATTTATGGAAATCTGAGACAACAAAACAGTATCTGTCAAAATAAAATTTTGTTTCAAAATCGATTACAGCATAACCAATTTTACTAAAAAGTGTTTTTTTTATACCTACCAAAATCGGTTTATCAGGACTGATATCGACAAAACCGATTTTACAAAACCTATTTCACTAAAAACGATTGTAACCGGTTTTTAAAGAACACAGATGGAGTTCTATGCGACGAATAAATATTATTTTAATGAAGTACGAATAGAAACTTCCAATACTGTTGAGGATCCTTGTGAATTAAATAATTATAACGAATGTGCATATTAATGAGGGGCCAAATCGTATTATACCGACGGTATTCCACGGTTTCGTCAAAACTCGTCTATCTGGTAACGCAACGTCCAGCAAGTTACCGCTTTGTTGACCTATTTTTGCACATACTTGCAATAGATATACTGTTATTTTCTCATTATGTTTCGAGTTGGGTAAATATGTTCCAAACGTAAATGATGAACCAACAAAAATTTTAAAAATCCAATTTATGGAAATCTGAGACAACAAAACCATATCTGTCAAAATAAAATTATGTTTCAAAACCGATTACAACATAACCAATTTTGCCAAAAGTGGTTTGTATACCTACCAAAATCGGTTTATCACGACTGATATTATTAAAAACCGATTTTACAAAACCGATTTCACTAAAAACGATTTTAACCGGTTTTTACGGAAGCGGGTTTTACCAGAACCGGCTTTCGGTTAATAAAAGCTCTTATTTTTGTTTGAAAGAAACAATGTTGTAAAAGTTCTAAATGTTTTTGTATGAGAGAAAATATTTAATACTGTATAAATGGTTTATGATATTGTTGTTTGATTTCATTTTGAAAAACACCGTCAGTTCCGTTGAGCTAGCCAGACAAAATTAAAAGGAAGGTAAGTGAATAAGTACAAATTGTTTTATCTGTATCACAGCACTCTTTTAACAACGCCCCATAGCGAGGCGTTGTTACAGCAATATATATATATATATATATATATATATATATTGCTATGTAATGCTCCTTTGAATGCGGGAACTGGCCCTTTAAAAAAAAAACATTCGAGTCCCACCGATTGGGCGTCATAAACTGCTGTGATCCTGGTTTCGCTTCAGCTGCTCACCTAATTTTATAAACCTCCTCATTCATAAAATTAAACAACACATTCCTACCACAAACATCAACGTTAACTCTATTTACATCAATATTCAGAATACATTAAATTTTCAAATTAAATTTCAGCATAAAATTCAGTTTTAAAAAGAATTTCAAGATTAATTTTATTATCACTTTAACGTGCATCCAGAATTAAAGTCCTTGTTGGATGCCTACTAATTAATATAACAATATAAGCAGACCGGAGTCTGAGTATAAAGGAGCATCTACCACCCTTTACGTTAATTAACCAGGTTCGTCTAATTGAGCTCAAAGACATACCCAAAGTTTCATCATAATTCAGAACATCAATACTAAATACCCTTTCTACTTAAACAAGCAAATTTCATCTTAAAATTAAAATTTTATGGTTAGTACAATTTCACTAATGTCCATTTAAAGTAAATCAATTATAAAGTTATTCAACACACACAAAATGTCAAACAAAATAGTATAATTTACCTGAAGGTTACTGTCCTCGTAGCTTCAAGGTACATCGTCCCTTTAGTTAATCACACCATTCCAACAGGATTATATTTACGGCTTCTAATTCTCAACGCTTTTAAAATTTTCTCCATCACCATTTATTTAAAGTTGTTTCTGGGCTTTTCCGGAACTCATCTGTATATATCTGACCCTTGTTTCGTGGATCCAGACACGTATTTGAACCATTTAATTATTAACACCCCGAAAAATAGCAAAGAAATTCATGCGTCTTTCACCAATATACGCCAAAACTGCCTACTTTTGTGTATACATTTGTCGTTGTAAATTTTGCTAATTGGTACAGTGATACTAAATTTTATTACCTTGTATCTAAGTGCACTGAAGTACATTCATGTTAGCACGTAAATAACAAACTATTTTGAATCACTAAAATATACGAGCAAAATTTTAAATTATTTTATCAAACTAAAATGCACTGTTTAACATCTTGAATCAAGTCGCGGATGTAAGAGCTTTTAACGCATCGAATAGTCAAAAGTCTAAGAGACCGAAATTCATATTACCCCCTCTATATATAGCGAATAGCCGGCACGTCGCTTTTGTCCTCAAAACAGACAATTCTCAAGAATTTCTCATTCTATGTTCCCAGTCCGTCGCTCGCGCATCGGTTTTTACGAAATTTTCACTCGCCCCATTTAAAATTCAGAAATTCTCACACGGCACGCAAACATGTCCGAGAAAAACTAATTAATTTTGTACAGAAATAGTTGTTTCTACCTCTGATATTTGCATCCTATTTTCAACCAATTGTGACCCTCGTGACGTTGCTTAAATCACGCCTTTTCCTATATGTGTCTTTGCTTGACGCATTTTTCTTTCCTTTTCTAACCTGTTCGTATTGGTGCAAATTGATATTCTTTATTATCGATTATATTTTAGTCCATGTGGACTATCTGGGTTTAATAACCCCGTATCGCACCTTCTCGTGAATATTAAGCCCCGGTTTCTCCAAGATTCTTTGAAACCATTTGTTATCTACACAATTTTCGCCGTACGTGATATTTAAACTACGCAGGTGTTCAAAATAATATTAATTCTCAGAGCTTTTAAATAAACCCTGTTTTGTATTTCGTGCTAAAGCATCTGACCGTTTCCAATATCCTTAGAATCGACATGTTTATCTAAACAAATTAAACTGAAATTGCCTTTTAAAATACGCAGGTGTGTTCAAACATCCTACTTCTAACTAACACTTCTAGGATTTGCATTTTATTGGGTTTTTACAAGTTTCTATAGATATTATCTGTACGTTTTGTTCAATACCAGTTACTTGAAATAGAGTTAATTAAGGTAAATTTTGCACGTAATTTCCATTTGTTTAGGAATAATTACATTACACGCAGAGCTTTTTTAATACTGTTTCTTTTGATATAAAGCGTCTTGTACATGGTTTAAATCTCTTATTTTTAATGAAACTAATAAATTTTTATGCTTCACGGTTTTAATAACGCGTATTATCTAATAATATTCATTATACACGGTGATTAAAATTATTTGATGTGATTATTTAATTTTTTACCCTGGTCTAAATATGAGTATTTTCCCCCTATTTGAATACAAATAATCCCACTTATTTGAATGCAAATATTAAGCATTTAGCCCAAAAAAAATAAAAAAAAAAATTGCCTATCTCTCTCTACCCTTATCTATCTAACTTACCTACCTTATCTCCAATTCAAAAAAATATTTACACCTATCCTATATCCCTATCCTATTCCTAACTCTCACCTAATTCTATAAACTAACTTCATCCTACTTATCCACCTAATCCTATATACCTATCCTACTCTTACTCTATTCCTAACTCTCCACTAATCTTCTATGAAATATCTACACTTAACCTATCTTATTTTCTTCCTACATTTACTCTTTATTCTCATCCTAAACCTATTCCTAATTATCTCCCATATTTATCCTATACCTAGCTTTATTTTCTATAAACACTTACTTCTACTCTTCGATATACACCTATTCTATCCCTATCCTATTTAAATCTAACTCTCTTCTTGACCCTCCAAGTCTTTCTTCTTACCATCCTAATACTCTTCATCCCTCTTTTTCCCCTTTCTATATCTACACTTATCCTCCCTATTATCTCACATAAAATAAACTTATCATCCCTATTATCCTTACTCTTAAATATTACTTCTTCTTCAGTCCCTACACATGTCTGTTTCTCATTTACTATTCTTTTTCTTTCTGCCGACAAACCAAACGATACTACTTTAAAATTATCAAATTTTTCCTCTACGGAAAATCCTCTGTACCTTCTAGAATTCTTATGTAATGGAATCCGCCAGAATAAATTCCTTAAATTAACTTTATTAAAAACAAACTTGCCATCTTTACTTAATTTCGCCTTCACCTGCTCCTGATATGCTGCTTCTACCCCCACTACTTCTGCATGTTTTGTACTAAAGCTTGAACCTCTACTATCCTATCCTCTGGACATCTTATTGTGTTGATCTGTTTACCTTCATCATCCTCTACCTCTACTACATTAATACTAAACCCCGTGTCATCCTCTGTGACTTCATAACTGCCCTTCCATGGCACTACCCTATCTTTAATCCTTATTACCTTCCGTTCCATATCTATCAACACCCTAACTTCATCATACAGTCAACACCTAAAATGCTCTGAAACTTCAGTCCAGGTACAATTACAAACTCCTGTTCACAGCTTAAACCTCCTATATCTATCCTAAGCACCACAACACTATTTACTACAGCAAACTTCTTTTTATTTGGAGCTACTAAATGACTACGCTTTATAGGCATAATTCTATCACAAACCTTATCCCTAATTTTGCTGACGAATTCCTCCGATATTAAACTCGCCTCTGCCCCTGTATCAAGTAATATTTCTACATTATTCTCAAAAATTTCTATATTAATAATTGGCAAACATAATTTTTCCTCAGTTTCTGGCTCTACTTCCTCCTCAATTTTATGAAAAATTCACGTGGATGTTCATATACATTTACACTGAAATCTAGTGGTCTGTCGCGTTCTAAAAATCCTGTCCAGGTCTGTTTTCCCTACTCGGTCCTGGTCTAGCCGTCACCTCAGCGTACGTCCTAGGCGTTTCCACTCGTTCCGTGTCTGTATTAGCAGTCCCGCTCATGTCTGGTGAACTATTCATTCTGGTAGGTCCCGGTCTCGGTGCAGGTCCCCTTCCTAAACTATTACTCTAACGTATGGTCGTCTCTGTTCCCAATTCGGTCGCTGGTATCCGTAATTATTCCCCTTCTAGCATAGTTGTCCCGTCTATTGTCAAACCTAACTGTGTTGATCTGTTTTCCCTGTTTTCCGAGGTCGTCCACTACTTACGTCGTCGTACCTCTGCAGGTATTCCAAAACATTTCTCTGTCCACTATGTTCTGTAGTGCTACGTGCTGTCTTATGTCTACCTCGAGGTGTCGTGATAAATACTTAATAATTTGTCGGTCCGTCAGTGGTGGGTTCAGTTGCTTTGCTATGCTATACTTGCGTATAGCATATTGCTCCTACTTCCTGAAAATTCTCCTTAAATTTCCCTGTGATTAAGTCGTCTCGTACCTGATCTTGTCTGTGGTCACTCCAGTAGTGCTTTAGAAATTTGTTTTCAAAGTCCTGATACGTGTCTATGTCCTGTCCTACTAAATTGTACCACGCTTCCGCATTGTCTTTTAATAAAGCCTTTATCGTATTTAGTTTAGTCTGTTCGTCAAATAAATTTCCCACTAGATTTCTTACACTATTAATAAAAATTTGTGGATTTACCCTGTTATCGCCATAAAATTTCATGTGTTGGTCCAATGATACTCCACCTGTAGAAAATCTGGGACCATCCCCCGTTAAATTTGACATGTTGTATTTAATACTACTAACTTCGCGTTCTACCCTGCCTAACTGATCCCTACATGAGTCCGTCACTTCAGTCATTTTACATTAATCTCTTCTTCACAGAACATGCGTACTTCGGACTTTAAATGTCCCATTTCCTGTCGAAGACCTGTAATATCACGCTCATTTTTTTCAACCCTATTTTCTACTTCCCCCAGTTTCACGGTAAGACTATCTTTAAATTCTGTAAATTCTTTAGTATTTTGTTCAATTTTCCCGCTTATCTGCTCTAATTTTCGGTTGGACTCCTCCTCGCTCTATTCGATTCTTCCCTAGCTCTATTAGATTCATCGCTTAGCTGTTCTAATTTTCTGTTGGACTCCTCCTAGCTAATCGCATTTCCTCTAACATTCTCATCATTAACTCATTTCCTTGATCCCTGATTCCGTCCTCGACTGATCTCTACTGCCTCCAGCTTCTTCCATTTTCGAAATTTTCTCACTCAATGCACTATCGTCACTTCCAATTTCCACTCCTTGACTCCTTAACCACTCCTTTCTCTGCATACGTTCAAATCACTCCCACACACTCTAAAATACTCCTAAATTTATACACACACAAAAACTCTCTCTCTCAGATCGCCAGTTTCCTGGAATAAAATCACAAAAATTTTATTTGGAATTCGAGCCTCACTTTTGGGTCGCCAAATTTGCTATGTGATGCTCCTTTGAATGCGGGAACTGGCCCTTTAAAAAAAAAACATTCGAGTCCCACCGATTGGGCGTCATAAACTGCTGTGATCCTGGTTTCGCTTCAGCTGCTCACCTAATTTTATAAACCTTCTCATTCATAAAATTAAACAACACATTCCTACCACAAACATCAACGTTAACTCTATTTACATCAATATTCAGAATACATTAAATTTTCAAATTAAATTTCAGCATAAAATTCAGTTTTAAAAAGAATTTCAAGATTAATTTTATTATCACTTTAACGTGCATCCAGAATTAAAGTCCTTGTTGGATGCCTACTAATTAATATAACAATATAAGCAGACCGGAGTCTGAGTATAAAAGGAGCATCTACCACCCCTTTACGTTAATTAACCAGGTTCGTCTAATTGAGCTCAAAGACATACCCAAAGTTTCATCATAATTCAGAACATCAATACTAAATACCCTTTCTACTTAAACAAGCAAATTTCATCTTAAAATTAAAATTTTATGGTTAGTACAATTTCACTAATGTCCATTTAAAGTAAATCAATTATAAAGTTATTCAACACACAAAAATGTCAAACAAAATAGTATAATTTACCTGAAGGTTACTGTCCTCGTAGCTTTGTACATCGTCCCTTTAGTTAATCACACCATTCCAACAGGATTATATTTACGGCTTCTAATTCTCAACGCTTTTAAAATTTTCTCCATCACCATTTATTTAAAGTTGTTTCTGGGCTTTTCCGGAACTCATCTGTATATCTGACCCTTGTTTCGTGGATCCAGACACGTATTTGAACCATTTAATTATTAACACCCCGAAAAATAGCAAAGAAATTTATGCGTCTTTCACCAATATACGCCAAAACTGCCTACTTTTGTGTATACATTTGTCGTTGTAAATTTTGCTAATTGGTACAGTGATACTAAATTTTATTACCTTGTATCTAAGTGCACTGAAGTACATTCATGTTAGCACGTAAATAACAAACTATTTTGAATCACTAAAATATACGAGCAAAATTTTAAATTATTTTATCAAACTAAAATGCACTGTTTAACATCTTGAATCAAGTCGCGTATGTAAGAGCTTTTAACGCATCGAATAGTCAAAAGTCTAAGAGACCGAAATTCATATTACCCCCTCTATATATAGCGAATAGCCGGCACGTCGCTTTTGTCCTCAAAACAGACAATTCTCAAGAATTTCTCATTCTATGTTCCCAGTCCGTCGCTCGCGCGTCGGTTTTTACGAAATTTTCACTCGCCCCATTTAAAATTCAGAAATTCTCACACGGCACGCAAACATGTCCGAGAAAAACTAATTAATTTTGTACAGAAATTGTTGTTTCTACCTCTGATATTTGCATCCTATTTTCAACCAATTGTGACCCTCGTGACGTTGCTTAAATCACGCCTTTTACTATATGTGTCTTTGCTTGACGCATTTTCTTTCCTTTTCTAACCTGTTCGTATTGGTGCAAATTGATATTCTTTATTATCGATTATATTTTAGTCCATGTGGACTATCTGGGTTTAATAACCCCGTATCGTACCTTCTCGTGAATATTAAGCCCCGGTTTCTCCAAGATTCTTTGAAACCATTTGTTATCTACACAATTTTCGCCGTACGTGATATTTAAACTACGCAGGTGTTCAAAATAATATTAATTCTCAGAGCTTTTAAATAAACCCTGTTTTGTATTTCGTGCTAAAGCATCTGACCGTTTCCAATATCCTTAGAATCGACATGTTTATCTAAACAAATTAAACTGAAATTGCCTTTTAAAATACGCAGGTGTGTTCAAACATCCTACTTCTAACTAACACTTCTAGGATTTGCATTTTATTGGGTTTTACAAGTTTCTATAGATATTATCTGTACGTTTTGTTCAATACCGGTTACTTGAAATAGAGTTAATTAAGATAAATTTTGCATTTTCCATTTGTTTAGGAATAATTACATTACCCGCAGAGCTTTTAATACTGCTTCTTTTGATATAAAGCGTCTTGTACATGATTTAAATCTCTTATGTTTAATGAAACTAATAAATTTTTATGCTTCACGGTTTTAATAACGCGTATTATCTAATAATATTCATTATACACGGTGATTAAAATTATTTGATGTGATTATTTAATTTTTTACCCTGGTCTAAATATGAGTAATATATTATACTGTCAAGAAGGGGGTGGGCTTATAAAATGTTTAAATAGGGCTTCGAAACGACTTTGCTAGAATGGGGGTATATTTGGTTTTGTTTGAGTATTTTCTTTCAGGTATTTTTGGTTTATAAATTAACAACAACTATTCCACGTTTATAAATTTATAAAGCTTTTGAAACTGCATTGCATTCAACAACATATACCGGCCATAGACCAGGCTAAGCTAGTTATAAGTTTGCATTGTATACGTATTTTAATTGTTATGGTTGCACGTATATGAAATTTAATTTGGAGTTAGCGTTTTCAGAATCTTTTGAATGTAAAACAAATATCAAAATTGTGTGGTATACTGTACGCTTTTAAAATTTTAAGGAGTTAAGTGATACTACTAAAAATTTGTAAATGAAGTTCAGTTTGAATATGTTTTAACAATTAAAGATTGGTTATGTAATGACAGGACGTTTACCGAATAAGACATAAATGTCTGTTACGTACAATTTAAAAGCTGAACCATCAAAGTATGTTAGCTATTTTCAATATTGTAAAAGTTCAATATACATAAATCACTGGATTACAAACCATCTAGAAAATGAATGTATCTAGAGAAACAACTGTATTATTAATCAATTATTAATAATTATAAATTACATAGTGTGCGTAGAGATAGTTGTTATGGCAACGAAACAAAGAAGACGGATTTTATTTATAAGGGACTTCAAATTGATATTACTAAAAATAGACGTGTTTTTGTACTGTTATGAGTTTTATTACATTTAAAAAGTTACGAGAAAGTTTTGAAAGTCAAGTTGTACCTGGAGATAGCAAATAGTAGCAGTTTTACGGCGAATAAAAGTTAATTAAAAGAGGAGTGCTGGTCTGTACCGTTATTGTTTGAAGACGAAAGCATAGTGGAATTGGAGTTATCTGAGTATTTGTATAACATAAAATTTGTAGAAATTTAGTATTTTATAGTCTGGAGATTACCAGTTGCTCGAGTTACTTATTATTTACAGGAGGTGCCTGCAGTTGGTCACTTGGCTTCAGGACGGCTGGAAGGCGGCGCTTGTATCTGGATTCCAGGTATTAGTATTTAATATCTACGCAGTGCTTTAATCAAATTTATAAAAGTGGAACTAGTGTTTGGGAATACTTTTGGATTTTAAAATTATTTTGAAAAATCCTTGAATATTTGTTTGGGTGTCTAGTTGAGAGGTGTTTGCTTAGGACGGACCCATCCTAGGTAGATTCCGCCACGTGTTTGACGGCCCTGTAAAATATTTAAGTGCAGCAGCCGTGTAAAATATTTAAAGATAAATTGTGTGGCATAACTCAACAAGGCTCTAAAATAAGACAAGGAGTGACAGATAGATATATTACGCCTATCACTAATAAGGTAGGATCACAGTATATATAACTATATATATATATATATATATATATATATATATATATATATATATATTTTGCAAAACTTTTCTTGGAACTGGTCATTAATAATTAATTTGAATGTTTTCTACATGTAAAATAAACACTTTTTTCTAGCTTTTTAATTTTTATTATTCATATGACGCGTTTCGGTTAAACAACCATTTTCAAATATGAAACCTATAAACTATCTCTAATTAAATAATGATTTTTAAAATTAAATTGCATACATACCATTTAATGCAAAGTCAAACTACTAAAACTTACAAACTAAATAAATTATTTCTAACATTGTAGGATAAGCAACAATACATCCTAATAATACTCTTTTGGGTATGTTTTTAATTTAAAACAAATTAATATTTGATTGACGTTTCATATATATTTATTTGACAGTTGTTGAAGGTTTTGAATTTATTGTAGTAGGCTAAGACGTAATTTGATATTCACACTTTGGTCAATTTTAGCGACGGTAAAACATTAGGGGGGCTCGAATAGGTAAATAACTTCGCAACAAATTTTTTGTTCGCCTAAAGGTGGGGCTCGATAGGGCTGATTCAGATTTGCAGAGGTTGTGTAGCTTAGTGGGGCACATCATTGAAGTTTATTTTGAAAATTAAAGGGACATGTCTGATGAGGAGAGAATCACGAGGTCAGGGAAAGCTTATGGAGTTGAGACTGGTGTGAGAGGGCAACCGGTGGTTAAGACTGTAGCAGCAGGGGATGCTAGGGATGAAGCTGGAGGATATGTGGAGCCGGAGGTGATTATTGTGAATTCAGGGGATACATCGGGAGAAAATGAAATTGATAAGGGAAAAGAGAATATGCAGATCCAAGATGTGATGATGGTTTTGTTGGAATTAAAGGGTCGTTAACTAAGTCGCATGAAGAATTGAGAGGATCATTGTTGGCCGAGGTTAGAAATTCACAAGCGGAAGTTAAGGAAAAATTTGATATGATGGAAATGAAAATTGAAGGAATTAATGTATCAATACAGAGCAGTTTGTGTTCATTTAAGGATGAAGTTCTGAAGGACGTAGAGGATAGAGTCCAGGTTGTAGAAGGGAAGGTAACAACAGGTTTAAATGAATTAAGGGAAGAGCTGTACATGGTCGAAGTTAGACAGACAGAAAAATTGCAGAATTTAGGTGAAATAGTTCGGATTCAGACGGAGGACACTATTAACTCTAAAACGAAATTATAGGCAAATTGCGGGCGAGTCAGGAGGTGGCAGAGAAGCTGAGAAGGATACGACGGTTCTGGGGAATACGGTAAATGGATTGTCTGGTCTTGAAGGAATGTTAGACAGATGAGAGAACAGTTGGTTGAATTGGAAAGGGAAGAGTTGTTTGTGATGCAGGATACCAGTATAGGCTAGGGAAAGAGACCTTGCCGAGGTTTGAAGGCAGAAAGAATGAGCAGCCGATGGTCTATCTTAGCAAGTTGGACGAGATGGTGAGAGTGAGCCTGAGAGGGTGAAGATGCAGATGGTGAGCGTGACATTGGGGGTTGTGCAGAGAAATGGCACTGTATCGTGAGGAGGCAATATAGTTCGTACGAGGAATTTCGAAGGCTATTCATAGAACAATATTGGGGAAACACGCATCAGGCTAATATTCGAACGGATTTAAACACTGGGAACTATAGGTCATACCAGGGATCGAGAGAAATTATGTGATTGAAAAGTATAACCAGGCGCAGCACCTGATTCCTAAATTAAGAGAAGATGAAATTATATTATTGTTGTCAAGGCATATGGAGGCGGAAATAACTAGGGCCGTAGCGATACAAAACGTTCGGACTTTAAGAGACTTTTGGAAATGATGCGAAATTATGACGTAGCTAGGACGTTTGAAACGAATACCAGGAAAATAGTGATAATAGGAATTGGGATAGGAATAGGAATAGCACAGACTACCAGAGGACTGGGGTGCAAGGATACAATTATAGGGAGAATGGACAGGACAACTACAGAAAGCAATATCAGGAAATCAAAGGAGAACGAATAATAATTGGGAACAACGTTTTAATAGAGACGATAATTATAGGGGAACAATGACTGGAACAGGACGGATAGGAATGACAGAGGTTTTGGACAGCAAAGGACGGGTTTTGGGCAGAGATGGCAGAGAGAAAGGGCAGAGATCAACGGATCAGGGGAAATACCGACAGGGATTAGAGACCGAGAACGGAGACAGATAGAAACTTGACGATCCAACACGTAACAACAAGAGACACGCGACAGAGATCGGAGGATAGGATAGAGAAAGTGGAGGTCCACGATGAACCCACGGTACAAAAAAAACGTCGATTTATTAGTGTTAGGAAAATCAGATTTAGGGACACAGCATAGTATTAGTTTAGTAGATAAGTTGTTAGATAATAAGTTTGAAAGAAGGCGGAGTTACCATTTATTCATATTAGTTTAGGGATTCTGTTTACACGGCATTGATAGATACAGGGTCGCAGTTATCGCTGGTGAGAGAGGAAATAGTTTTGAAACATGCAGAATTATTCAAAGGGAAAATTTGTAGGGTTAAGAGTATTAATTTATGGTCTGCGATTAAGAGGAAGTTAACTACGATAGACAAAGTTGTACAGTATCGATTGTATTAGGAAGTACCAGACTAGGTGAAGTAGAGTTTTGGATAGCAAGAGGATTATATTTAGATTTTATTGTAGGGATAGATGTAATTGAGGAATTTGGACTGGTTATAGATGGTAAAGCACGAATGGTAAGGGTATTAAATTTAGAGAAGAAATGGGTGGTGCCTAAGGATAATCGGGATACTAGGGATGAGATAAATACAGATAGTATAGGATCAGGAAAGACTAAGAATAGAATTTATGATGGAATTGATGAGTTACGGTTATGTAATATATTTGAGAAGGTATTTGATGAGGAACAGATAGGATTAATAGGGTGGATATGAAGGAAATGTTATATGAGGTGTTTAATAGACATGCAGGAGTTTTAGTAATGAGCCTAGGTTTGCGAAGGAGTATACGCATAAGTTAGAGGTCACAGACGAGGGAAGTTTTCGTACTAGGGTATATCCAATACCATTTGCATTAAGGGGTCGAGTGAAAATGAGATTAAAAGATGTTAAAAGAGGAATTATTGAATCAGCTAGAACACCCTATATCAATCCGGTAGTGGTTGTGCCTAAATCTGATAATTTAGAATTAAGAATATGTTTAGATGCTAGGAGATTGAATGCGATTACTAAACCACAATTTGAACAACCAAAATCACTAGATAATTTGTTATACAAGGTAAGCGAGATGAAAATTTTAGCAAACTGGACTTAAAGAATTCTTTTGGCTAATTCCTTTGCATGAGGAAAGTCGGAAGTATACTGGATTTAGCATTGAAGGAGATTTATCAGTACAGAGTTGTTCCATTTGGTCTTTCAACGTCATCCGCTGCATTAGTTCGAGCCATGCAGAAGTTATTAGATGAGTACGAAGACTTCTGTACGCACTATGTCGATGATATTTTGATTTTTCTAAGAACGAGTTAGAACATTTAGAACATTTAAGAAAAGTGATCCGAAGGTTAGACGAGGAGGTTTGAGGTTGAATTCGAAGAAGTGTGAGTTTTTAAGGACCAGGTAAAGTATTTGGGGTTTGTCGTTGGCAGCGAAGGAATTAGAATTTGTGAAAAACGCTTGGACGAGTTGAAGAATTTGAAACAGCCAAGAAATTTGAAAGGTTTAAGAGGATTTTTAGGTGTATTAAATTATTATCGTCGATTCATACCAAAATATTCGAGTTGTGCATTCCATTGTTGGAGTTGTTAAAAAGAACGAAAGGTGGAAATGGAACGAGCAAAGGAGCAGGCATTTCGGGAGTTGAAGGCGGTATTTTATAGGAACTGTCATTAAAATATCCCAATTTTACGTATCCATTTATTTTAAGGACAGACGCTTCGAGTTTTGCAATAGGGGCTGAGTTGGTGCAGGTTCAAGAAGGGAGAGAAGTGCCAATTTGTTTTATTTCGAGGGCTCTGAAAGACTGCGAGACTAGGTATTCGACAGCGGAAAAGAGATGCTGGCAATCGTATATGCTGTGAAGAAGTTAAGATTTTATTTATTGGGTAATAAATTTCTGGTTGAATCGGATAACACAGTGGTCACGTTTCTGAAGAAGAAAGAGTTTTTGAACAGTCGATTGTATAGATGGGCGTTTGTATTGCAGGAATATGATTTTGAGATTAGACATAAACCTGGTAAAGAAAATGTTACGGCTGATTTCTTTAGTAGGAAGGATGAAGGTTGCTAACGGATAGTAGGAATGGATTTTGATTGCATTGCAAGTGTTTGAAGATCTGGGAAGATGGTCGAATGCCAGATTTCATCGGATGCAAACACACGAAGAAATAAGGGTGATCAGAGAAAATTATTCAGAGAGAATTTAGAACAAGACAGAGGTTTTTATATGGTCGAGGAATTTTGGTGAAAAGATTATGGGATGATGAATTATTAGTGTTAACGACACAGGTAGCCGTTGAGCTGATCCAGGAAATTCATACTACGTTTGGTCATATAGGGATTCGTAAGACGTTCTTGATATTTAGGAAGCTTTCTATGCACGAAACGATAGAAAATTGGTGAAAAATTGCATAAATCTGTGTGAGACGTGTTTGTTAGGAAAGGATAAGAATGTGGTGTTGCAGAATCAAGTTAGATGTATAAGAGCGGAAGGTCCATTAGATATTGTGGCAATGGATTACTTGAGTAATTTGATACCGAGTAGGAACGGATATCAGCATATTTTAGTTGTAGTTGATATTTTTACAAAGTTTGTGCAGCTTTATCCAGCGAGGAGATGTAATTCTAGGCATGTATTGAGTTCTGTAAGAAAGTTTGTAGAACGAATAGGTAAGATGAATAGGGTATTGTTGGACAATGCAACGTATTTTCGTAATCGAAGGAAAGTAAATTAAGGAAGGATGGAATAAAGATGACATTCTGTAGTATCAGACATCCTCAAGGAAATCCGTGTGAAAGATATATTCGAGAAGTAATAAAGTTTTGAGGTTAATAACGCAGGAACAACATGATCGGTGGGTAAGGTATTTACCGCAAATAGAAGAATATATTAATTTTGTACCAAGTTCAGTGACAGGAATGTGTCCTGTGACATTGATGAAGAAGGTGATTCCAGCAAGACCGTGGAGAGCTGAACAAAAAGTGGAGGATATAACGGAGTTGTTGCATAAAGCCAAACAACAAGTCGAAACGAGACAAAGAAGGGAGTTGGAGAAACGTAACAAGAAAATCAAGAAGCAAGTGGTTTTTTCAGTTGGGGATCTTGTTATTGTTAAAAGATTGAGAATGTCAAATTGGGAAAGAAATATTTGTGCCAAGTTGTTATTTCCATACGGAGGTCCGTATCGAGCGAGAAGAATTTTTGCAGAAGGGAATACTTACGAATTGGAGAATGACAGGGGTGAATGTCGGGGACGTTTTCATATAGAAAATTTGTATCCATATTTCCATGTGGAAAGTAAAGTATCGCAAGAATAGAATTAACACTGTAAATAATACTAACGAGCTTAAAACTATACAGAATATACAGAAACTAACACTTAATCCTCATACATAAAGAAAAAAAAAACTATAGTGATTTTAACTAAAATTTAAAATTTCTCAACCATTAAAAGAATTACTTATATCCAGGAAGCAAATTTTCATTTTTATTTAAAATCAGTGGGGCCTTATATACTGTCAAGAAGGGGGTGGGCTTATAAAATGTTTAAATAGGGCTTCAAACGACTTTGCTAGAATGGGGTATATTTGGTTTTGTTTGAGTATTTTCTTTCAGGTATTTTTGGTTTATAAATTAACAACAACTATTCCACGTTTATAAATTTATAAAGCTTTTGAAACTGCATTGCATTCAACAACATATACCGGCCATAGACCAGGCTAAGCTAGTTATAAGTTTGCATTGTATACGTATTTTAATTGTTATGGTTGCACGTATATGAAATTTAATTTGAGTTAGCGTTTTCAGAATCTTTTGAATGTAAAACAAATATCAAAATTGTGTGGTATACTGTACGCTTTTAAAATTTTAAGGAGTTAAGTGATACTACTAAAAAATTTGTAAATGAAGTTCAGTTTGAATATGTTTGTAACAATTAAAGATTGGTTATGTAATGACAGGACGTTTACCGAATAAGACATAAATGTCTGTTACGTACAATTTAAAAGCTGAACCATCAAAGTTTGTTAGCTATTTTCAATATTGTAAAAAGTTCAATATACATAAATCACTGGATTACAAACCATCTAGAAAATGAATGTATCTAAAGAAAACAACTGTATTATTAATCAATTATTAATAATTATAAATTACATAGTGTGCGTAGAGATAGTTGTTATGGCAACGGAAACAAAAGAAGACGGATTTTATTTATAAGGGACTTCAAATTGATATTACTAAAAAATAGACGTGTTTTTGTACTGTTATGAGTTTTATTACATTTAAAAAGTTACGAGAAAGTTTTGAAAGTCAAGTTGTACCTGGAGATAGCAAATAGTAGCAGTTTTACGGCGAATAAAAGTTAATTAAAAGAGGGAGTGCTGGTCTGTACCGTTATTGTTTGAAGACGAAAGCATAGTGGAATTGGAGTTATCTGAGTATTTGTATAACATAAAATTTGTAGAAATATTAGTATTTTATAGTCTGGAGATTACCAGTTGCTCGAGTTACTTATTATTTACAGGAGGTGCCTGCAGTTGGTCACTTGGCTTCAGGACGGCTGGAAGGCGGCGCTTGTATCTGGATTCCAGGTATTAGTATTTAATATCTACGCAGTGCTTTAATCAAATTTATAAAAGTGGAACTAGTGTTTGGGAATACTTTTGGATTTTAAAATTATTTTGAAAAATCCTTGAATATTTGTTTGGGTGTCTAGTTGAGAGGTGTTTGCTAGGACGGACCCATCCTAGGTAGATTCCGCCACGTGTTTGACGGCCCTGTAAAATATTTAAGTGCAGCAGCCGTGTAAAATATTTAAAGATAAATTGTGTGGCATAACTCAACAAGGCTCTAAAATAAGACAAGGAGTGACAGATAGATATATTACGCCTATCACTAATAAGGTAGGATCACAGTATATATAACTATATATATATATATATATATATATATATATATATATTTTGCAAAACTTTTCTTGGAACTGGTCATTAATAATTAATTTGAATGTTTTCTACATGTAAAATAAACACTTTTCTAGCTTTTTAATTTTATTATTCATATGACGCGTTTCGGTTAAACAACCATTTTCAAATATGAAACCTATAAACTATCTCTAATTAAATAATGATTTTTTAAAATTAAATTGCATACATACCATTTAATGCAAAGTCAAACTACTAAAACTTACAAACTAAATAAATTATTTCTAACATTGTAGGATAAGCAACAATACATCCTAATAATACTCTTTTGGGTATGTTTTTAATTTAAAACTTGCTTTCCTTGTCAATTTACAACTAACATTTAGATTAATAAAACTTTACAAAACTAATACCTTATCAGTGATAATGCTATTGAATTAAACATATGAATTTTTACATGCTTATGCTGATATACAGTGTGAGATGATATTAATGTATGTATTCAGATTATTTCTGTTGTATTAAATTGTGGTAAATATTTATAAATCCGTCTTGGTCTATTTTTGAGTCTATAGCTTTAGGGTTTTTGCTAAACGAATATCATTCATGCCTATTAAAACTCGCAAGAGAAAAAAATAAGAAGATATTTTTATTACGATGTAAAAGTTTAGGTATTACGCCATGTTTTCTTAGGATTAAACCAAAAACAACAGTATTCGAAAATAAATTTAAGAATTATTACTTAAAATGCTTAACCCTGTTTTATTTAAAATGCTTAAATATTTGCATAGCACAGTGCTATTCTAAAATTAGTAACATCAATTTTAAGTTAACAGAAGTTAAAGCCAAAATAATTCAGAACACACAAATAGAGGTTCACAGAAAATTCTTTGATGAACAAAATAGAATTTACAATATTATTTTCAATAAAATAAAGCATAAACACATAAATAAAATTGAAATTTTACTTAATAAGCAAAAAAATAAGTTTAAAAAACCGAATCATAAAACAAATACCAAATGGCATATAAACTTAACAAATAAAACAATCCCAACAGAAGTAAACTACCTACTAAGCTTAGGAAATAAATTCTCAACCCACACACCAAAAACTAATTATGAAAGTATTATAACAGTAGGGTAGCTAAGCCGCTTTGGCAACAGAGATCCACAGCAAGATATGTATACGCCGATTCGAGAACAATATGAACAGCTAAGCCGCTTTGGGAAACAAAACGTGCAGCAAGATATGTATACGCCGCTTTGAGAACAAAATTGTCTTTGTGTGTAAATTTGGTGCGTCGGGGGGTCGTTAGGTCTTTGGGGTGTGCGTTCGGCGGGTCGTTAGATTTTGCGTGGGTGGTGCGCGTGCGCTGGGATGGAGATATTTTTTAAGAAAATTTTTAGCAGCGTTCCCGACGTTAAATATTAAATATTAAATTTTAAAAAAATGTTGTGTGTGTAGAAAATGGAGTTCGCGTGTTGGTTCGTATTTTTCTGGGGTAGGTTAAGCTAAAAATTAAAACGCCGCGGTGAAGAATTTTTTTAATATTAAGCAAACGCGTGCAAGTGGTAAAGAGTGTTTTAGCTCTCCTCATAAGCTGCGTTTTGTACGAAGTAGAAAATAAAATTAAGAAAATATACGAAATGTTATATGATGGAGGTTAAATTTTTAAACGTTTGCAGGTAAAATCTTGTAAAAAAGAAGTCGTTCACTTCTCGCAATTTCAATGTCACGATAAAATACTAAGAATTTGCATGCAGTCGAATATAACCTCTTGTTTTTTATCTGGTAATATATATGTAAATCACGTCGACATTCGACTTTTAATATAATGTATTTAATTAACATAAGGTGTGTTGCAAAAACATTTCAAGACAGGTATGTCGTATATTTCCTTTTGGTTACATCATCCCAAAATAATTTATACAAGTACACTAAACTTGCAGTCGGATCTAACATATAATCTTTTAATTATACCCGTATGAATTTAAAATATATGCAAATTATACCACCTTTCATCACGATTTATTTGACTCTCAAATTATTTGATTTGATCTTATATCAAGGCTTATGTATTAACTTTTACAACTCAAGGTGTAGCATCAAGGTTTTTACGTCACTCTCAAACTATAGAACTTAATAAAAATAGCTTTCCTTAGCACCAATATCATTTAGAAAATATGTGTTTCATTAACATATACTTATTTATTAAATATTTCCTACCAAAATTTATTCAAAAAATTTAAAAGTTCTTTATTTTCATTTTCATATAGGTAAAATCACCACTTCTATGCTCTCGGCTACCTAGTTCCGGCTACTTTTCCAAGGTCGTTGTGACGTCATAGCCTTTTATAAATATAGAGCAATGTAATACTATTCTAAAATTCTAAAAAGAGTCTTTCTTACTAACCACAAATACATACAGCTTGTAGAACGCGGATGTATCCAAGTCAGTCCATCGGCACATAAAATAATCTTTTAATCCTTTCCTCTTTCTCTAATAAGATTTTCTTTGTCTAACACATCTTTGTATTGTTCGCGTATTGTCGCAGTGTCTTCTATTTAGTCCAACTTTCGCCTTTTGCATGCATTTCCTCTAATTCCAGCTGTCTTTTCTTCCACTTACAGCGTATAGCGTGCATAATTGGGCAATTTCCTGCAGCGTCAACGGAGAGAGTTTACTGCCAATATTTACGCGTTGTCGTACAACCTCTGGGCGAATGTTAGGCGTACTTATCAACCCCGATACCGAAATGATTATTTCTTTTGGAATTGTAGAATATGGTGTTACAGATTGTGTAAAATATGTTACCTGCTTTAATGTAGCACTTGTGTAAGATTTTTATTTTATCTTGGCTGTCTTCCTACTCTACTATCTCCAAATAATTTACAGGTAAATAGTTAAAACTAAAAGCTGAAAGCACATACTTTTCAATTTTTCCTTTTCTCTGGTTTTTCTGACAACTTAATTTGCAAGCCCGTCAATTTCTTTGTATTGCCGTTCCCCAATACATGTACTGTAGCAGGTTATTATACACTAAACAGCAGCTATTTTGAAGCTTGTCCGATAACTTACTCCACATTTTAGCGATACCGAGTACATTGGCGCCTTTAGGAAGTATAACTTACTATCTTCCAATAAGGTTAAACAGTCTTTAAGGGATTATACACCCGTTCCGCACTGACATAGCTTCCAATTGTACAGTTTTATATTGTCGCTTCCAATTGCGTAATACCGTGTTCTTTGGTCAAAGTAGACGCGAATGTTGCTCTTAAATGTGCATCTGGACAACGTAAAAATCTAGTATATAATTTCCAAGTTGTTTATTAACACCAGGATTTGTTATCTGACACACAAATTTGTTGTATATCTTAATTCTTGCATTGGTTGTTAGCTATGTTAAACAATCGAATATATATTAAAATTAAGTTTAAATGGCTCCATGCTTGGCATTAAATATTTTTAAATTTTGTTATGTATAATGCCAGAATAAAATTTTAGAATAGTATTACATTGTTCTTTATTTATAAAAGGCTTTGACGTCACAACGACCTTGGAAAAGTAGCCGAAACTAGGTAGCCGAGAGCATAGCGAAGTGGTGATTTTACATATATGAAGAATTTTGTTATGTTAAATAAAAACGTGCAAGTGGTAAATAATTTTTTAGCTTTCCTCAAAAGCTGTATTTTGTATGAAGTAGCGAATAACATTTAGAAAATATACCAAATGTGATATAATGGATCTAATTATAAAGTCTGCATGTAAAATCTTGTAAAAACATGTTGTTCACGATTTCATTACCAAGATAAAATAACAAGAATTCGCAGTCGCATATAACCTCGTGTTTTTTTATTGAAATTATAGCTCTCTGGTAATATATATGCAAATCATTCAACTTTTAATATAATGGATTTAATTAACATAAGGTGTGTTTGCAAAAACATGTTAAGACTATTTCCTTCTTGGTATGCAAATTATACCACCTTTCATCACGATTTATTTGACTCTCAAATAAAAAAATTAATTTGATCTTATATCAAGGTGTTCTTGCTTACATTTAGCAATTTCAATATATATTTAATATGTGTGTGATATGTAAAAACATGTTAAGACAGGTCACTCGTTATTTTATTCATGATTGCATCACCAAAATAATTTATACAACCACACTAAACTCGTACCCGGATCTATATAACCTTTAAATGTATGCAAATAATGTCGTTATTTAAAACGTGGTGAAGAATTTGATGGGGATGTACTCATTCTCAAATGCGGAATGGTACTCCATAAGGCGTTCTGAACGGAGGCTTTGCACGCATTAGGTGATTGAATACTTCGGAGATTTTAGGTTAAGCAAAAACATGCACGTGTTGAAGAATCTCCCGAGAATTTCAAAAATTATTTTGTATTAAATATATAATATTAAAAGAAACACACAATATTTTAATGTTTTATTTACAAAACTTACATTCTTTAATTGTCCCTATTTTTTTGTAGGTGGCGGTAGCAGATTCTTATTTGAATAAAATATAGATAAGACTTCCACATTAAGAAAAATGTATCTTAGTTAAATGTACGGGATTTTATTAATTATAGTTTAGTAAAGTGCATGGTAGTTAATGACCTCGAGGTTGTGATATTTATAACAACATACCGATATATGTAAATTATATATGGAAACTGCATAACTTCAAATCATTTTAGCATAATTGTTAATTACCAAAATTCATAATTTCTACTTCCGCTAAAAACACATTAAGTAAGTAAGTTTATACATACCGATAATACAATGGTAAAAATTCTTCTACAACACATTAAACAGCTTATTTATATTTGCTACCTTAAACAACTATGCGGAGTGCATATAAATGTCAGAGGAAGATTTCTTATCGTTCCCTTCCAATCTTAAAATTTATATCGTCAATAAAATAATAAACAGATTACTAATAATAGGTCGTCAATGGAACTAAAACAACATATACAAAATGTGTACAAATGAAAAGACCACTTATTAATTAATCATGACTGTAAATTCCTTTAAAGATTTGATATTCATAGGTAGTAACAATGTTGGTGCTATATATATAAACGACTTTTTATGAGCATAGTTTAAATTAAAATAACACCGAAATTTATGTAAATTTAATAGTTCTGGTTTATAGTTGGTTGATCTTTGGAGAATAAATTTTATGAAACTTAGGTTTAAGAAATTAATCATTTTACAGGTGGGATTAAATAAAAATGTACTACTTTGATGATAAAAACCTATGCAATGCATTTTATGTTTACACAACTATAACATACTTTAAAATTTAATACCTCGGTAGTAGAATATAATTTTTTAATTGTATTATTGTAACATAAAGTTTGCATAAAAATGCAAAATACATATCCGTTAAGAGGAATTTTCAATATGATACTTACAGATTCGTTAGTAAGTTTTACAATTAAACTTATTTCAAGACATTTTTGAAACACATCTTACTAGTCTCAAGGAATATGTATGTATGTAGGTATAAAATATACAAATAAAAACACTACTTAATGTAAACATTATTCTTTATTAAAATGAATAATTGGTTATATGTACAAACCAGTTTTGAGTACAATTACATCTGTGGTTGCGCAATTGAATGACGAATGTCGTGTGGTATGCTAGAAACACTTGTGTGAATTGGTGTAATACTTTAATTTATGTAGAGGAGTACACCCTAAATCTTCTAGGTTAATAACATTTAGGTGTGGAAATTCATTGTAAATTGCCACATCTCAAGATATACCGTGAAAGTTTCTGCTTAACCATACCTTTTGGTATTTGAAGCGAGCTGATAGACAGTTCCAAGAATATGGTGGTTTCAGCACATATGTTATTGCAACTCCATTCGATAGGGATAGTTGTAAACAGCCATTTCTTTAAACACAAAGTTATTATGTGCAATTTTAAACCTTTGAACGTCGACAACTAATGGACTATTAATTTTAGACTTCACTCACAATATTGGTTGCAGGATTGTAGCGGACCAAACGATCGTGTAGAATGAGGCAGTACGCTGTAGTGTGAGCTTTAAGCTTTTTTCATTTGAAATTCTAATCGTACGTCAACCGCTCCCACTTTCACTATTTCGTTTTGATGGGAACAATCGATGACTACAAGTGGAGCGTGCGTTTGAAATTCATTGGGTGTTAATATCGGCTCGCTGATACCCCCGTAGTACGATTGTTGAAACTGTGCATACATCTCATATAGTATAGAATAGCGATTGGTATCGAAATCAATGTTAAGATTATCGTAAGGATACATAGATGAACCCAGATGTAATTTCATATTGGTCAACTTACAGTGGTTGAACTGACTGCGCCCCTTTTGCGCGATGTATCGGTTTGAAAGCAGACAATAACAAAACGTGGTTTCTCCACTTGAGAAGCCGTCTTCACGGCCCACGTATGCGTGTGTGTTGTATGTAATTCTGGATATTCGTGTAGTTCCCAACTGCGAAAGCTTATGTCCATGGTGGCATTGCGTTGAATATGTTTGAGTAGTTTTAAGCGCTCTGCATCTGCAACGGTTATATGTGGAATCCGCCATGATATATGTGTAATAGTAATTTTGATTGACTCTTTGGTATCAGAATTCGATATAGCTGCATCGTCAGCACTACTTCTAATAAGAATAAGCTCCTGTTTGATATTCAAAAGAATTTTTCGGTAGTCCTCCGCAAATCCTAAAACCATGCGCAAGGGAATGCATACGTTGAAATGACCATTAGCATCAACGAGATCAAGCTTATCGATGGGGACCAACCGGCGTTTCTAAAGCGACGACTTTCGCTATAATCGTAGGATAGGAAATTTTTAATAGTCGTAGTTATACCTGGATTACGAACGCGGTCAATAGTCTTTCCACCAAGTTCATAACGAATTTCATCAAATAAAATAAAACTCCGTTGTTGACAAAATCGGCTGTAGGCGAAACGCCACCATCTGACTTATTCATTGTACCCTCAATATAAATTACGCTGTCCCATGGTAGTGTATAGACATCTTCGTTTTCTATTGGAATCCGTATAACATCGTTCTTCTCATACGTGGTATTGGAGTACGGAGTATGCATATGTTTGTCGGCATTGACGATGGTTGTATCAAATATAGCACGTTGCGTAACATTTAAAATATTACTATCCATTTTAGCTATGTAGCACTTTGAGTCCTAATGTTTGCAGAAATTTAACGTTTTCCGGTGTTAATCGGTGCACTGGTGTCTTGTAACTGGTAAAGGTGCTGACAATGCGTCTATTAATAGGTTTTGGTGGTTTATGCTCATAGCGCAAAACCATTGTTTAAAGACGCTTTACATAAAGTCTAATCGTGATGGTTTCCCGACGAAAAGTGATGAGATTACCGTTTTGATCAACTATTTTAACAATGATGCGATCGATGATTCGTGTATTAAGTGGCATATAGGTGACGTTCACGGGGTTTTCAATAATCTTGTACCCTGCAGCAACTGCAGGAAAGAATTGATGCAAAATGTGTACAGGTTTGCTATTCCGATACGATCCGACCACAAGATTACATTCAATACATATTGAATTGATTGGAAAGACTTGTGCCGGATGGTCCGAAATAGCAGTAGTGAGAGCTGGTAGTTTACGTTTCTCAAAACCCAGCAACGAAGCAAGTGAATTTGGTTGTGTAAAATCCACTATACCTGATGCTTTGATTTCTGTATGTAAACTGTTATTATTGGCTCGAATATCAATAAGATAACGTTTGGATGAAGTGCGTTCACGGGGATCGTTCAGATTACGTCGTACGAACTTATTAATATCTGCCACTTCATAAGTTCCTTCTGGTAAAGTAAGCACGATGTCATCAATGTAAAATTTATTGTTCGCTTCCGTTACATTGGGAATTGAAAATATGTATCAAAGTTTGTAAGACCAATAACGTATTCATGGTCATCATCGAGAACAATTGGTGGGTTGATGATTGCGGTGAGCGTAGATTCAGTTCCAGTTAAAGTAAATGTGTACATGTTCGGTGGTTGACGATAAACTAACAACTAGTCGTATTCGTAGTTGGGATGGGGTAATAAAAAGCAAATTCCTGAAACACTTGCAATATATGGTTTTTAATTAAACACTTTTATACAAAACAGTTAAAATACACTAAAATCAAATAATATATAACGTTGTTAGAAACTTAACGGAGGACTATTTTGCAGTAAAAATTTCAATACGAAGTGTCCACAGGTAACAGTGTTAAGCGGTTGAAATTGTTCATAATTATAATAGAGTGCATGGTCCTGATGAGGTTAAGTATTTGACAAGTTCCCTCGGTGGTCGTAGATTACCAATGCTATCATAATAGACTGCCCTTGAACCATCTTTTTGTACGCGGTCCAATGAGTTCCCACACCACGTGTAGTATCATGATTAAGAATACCACATTCTCGCCAACGAATTGTGTTTGGAAGTGAATTGCGCATGAATATTCCACGAAAGTGGGATATTGGTAAACGTTTTATGTATTTGTTCAAGTCGACATTGGTCAACGCTCGCATAGGTAGGTTTAACGAATGCGTTGAGTTTTTTTCGTTGTCTTTGTTTACGCAAACCTTGCCCGTGTGTAAGAAAAGGCTTTAGGTACAGTCCATGTCCACGGCGATAAGGTTTCAAATAGAGACCCTTTCCAAGTGTCACTGCCTCTTGTGCCATATTATGTCGTTTCGCTTCATCTAATTGTTGTTGTCCAAGTTTAGCATCGTTGACAGCTTTTGCAATCCCAGCTGCTCCACCCGACAACGCTCCAATTGCGGAAAGGGCTGCAAAATAGGTATCAAAGGTAGGAAACCACCAGTTTTGGGTACAGGGATTACACGTGGGATGCCACGAATTTCATCTGTTATTTCTTTAATCGGTGCCACTGCAAGTTTAGCAGTTTTAATAAGATCGGTCGGACGAACGTTTTAATGCGTTCCCAAATGGTGCGAATTAAACGCTTGAATGGTATACCACTTCCTGTACGTAGACTCTGACCACGTCGTTTTCCTTTACACCTTATCGTTTTCTTGCGACAACCCATACCAAATTTAACTTTGGCATTCATTGCAGAACCAACAGCAAACGCAGCAAGTTTTTCACCTAACGAAGCGTCGGGTGCAGTACGACGTTTTTGTGCTGTTTCGGCAAGTCGTCGATCAGCTTGGTGTCGGGTTGTTAAGTCTGTAGAAAGATCGTAGGCGATGTCGTGTAGTTTGCAGGCTTCGTCTAAGGGATTACGACCTATATCACCACGCTCGAGGCGTTTCTGAAGCTTAGTACCCGGTCCACAGAAGCGATAGCCTGGTAAATGTAATTCTACCGGTAAACGATTGATAGCACTATTGAGTAACCCGTAGCCACGATAGGATTTCATTAATCTTGTCAGTCGAAAGGTTTAAAGGAGACTGGTCATGCGTGTAGAATTACTCGCTTAAATGCTTACCATACTGCAATTACGTTTTAGTATATGGATAGAATGCGTCTGGTAAAGCAACAATTGGCGTTGCCAATTACGGACCACAACTGCAGCAACAACACTAACGTGCAAAAGCATGGACTACTATTACCATCAACAATACGGTGTATCATTACAGGTCCATCCAATTGTGGTAAAATTAATGTAGTCATCGGTCTCTTGAAACATCCGAATGGTGTACGCTTTGAAAACGTTTATCTCTACTCAAAATCCTTGTATCAACCAAAGTATCAGTACCTAGAGAGGTTATTACAACCAATAAAAGAAATAGGATATTTTGCGTTTAACAAATGGGATGCAATTGTTACTCCAGCGGATGCAAAACCTAATTCGATATTTATTTTCGATGACGTGTCGTGCGATAAACAAATGTAATGCGAGAATATTTTTCTTTAGGTCGACATAAGGCCATTGATTGTTTTACCTATGTCAGACCTATTCCAAAATACCTAAACAATTGATTAGAGACAATGCTAATGTCCTAGTGCTATTCAAACAAGACGAACTCAATTTAAAACACGTATACGCTGACCATGTAAACACGGATATGTCGTTTAACCGGTTTAAAGAATTGTGCGGCGTATGCTGGCGAGATCGGTATGGGTTCCTGGTGATCAATAAAGATGGCGATTTGCAGAACGGTCGCTACCGAAAAGGTTTTGACACCTATATATACTTATAAAGCACATAAATAGCATATCACTTCCTACCCGTTTCTAGACGATGGCAGACGACGTGAAAACCAAACAAGAACTCATAAAAGTACGAAAGGCAGTCAAGAGGAAATTACAAGCGCTAAAAGCAGGTGTGGTTGAAAAGGAGCTTGCATTAAGTAAAGTCTATGCACCTATTACAAAACGTTTACAAACACTTCAGACCGGTCTGCTGAAAGATATTAAACAGGAGTCCAAGATCGAAAGCCAGCACTGGTTACCACAACAACATGACGTACAATCTACTCCTAAAAGACGCCCTAAATTTCTCGATCAGGTGCGCAGTTCAACACCAATCGCCGCACCACCAATAGAGGAGGCATGGGAACACAATCCTCATAGCCCAGTCCAGTCTGTGGAGTCCACCTTCGAAGAATCGGAGAGTAGCGGCAACACTCCAGAGACCCATACAGAGTACGAACGGTACCTAAACAGCGAAGAACATCAGGCCTACTTACAACGATTCTTACCATCGGTAAGATACTATGTCGATAATCTGTTTTCCAACTTTACTGGTATTTATAACAATGACACGGAGCACTTGCGCAGGGATAAAGTACGTTTTAATCCGGAGACAGGAAAATTAATGATTGGTGATTCGGACATTATCTTCGGGATTGGTGAAAAGGTGTGTAGAACGATTTTGCTACAACGGTAGCAAAGGGTTGTACGAGCAACTGTTCCTTCTCAATCCTTTGGGTAAATTCTCACTTAAAGAAATTAACAATTATGCGGACATTAAAAAAGAAGTAATGCAATGTATAGCTTACGACAGCAAACTATAAACCCGAGTGGTCGTGGTCTACTCATGGATTATAACGAAAAGCCACTAGAGTATGTATACTTTGATGATCCCAACGAACTGTGCGAACGGCTCAAGCTTCTGGTCGCCTCGTAAGATGCAGGTAACACCGGTCACACAAACGAAATTACATCGATTATGGAAGAATTACGCGAATTGCGTATAATAGCGTAGATTGTGCGACTTGTTATTCATTATCACGATGGTTATCGACAAGTTTGGACATGCGTCTGACTGTGCTTCATATATTTCTTATGATGATTACTACGATTTTGACAACATGAGATTAGCGCGCGTCGCTACACCACAAGAAGATGATGATGCAGTCACGAAAGCGTACTTAGAATCGCGGTTAGCAACGCTACACCAGCAAGAGGGCGAACCAACGCTTGGAAGTGGTTCCACTATTCAGCAGTATATAGACACGCTTATGAATGAGACAACAAACAGTATGATAACACAATTCTCGAGCGAGTATGTTACAAGATCAGACTTTAACCATTTTGAAGAGATGATGCGTAACCTTGTTCCAGCCACTGTGAACGCTAATGTTGCACAAATCGTAACCAAACGGATAGATGATTCTATGAATAGCATATATAAGACATTAGACGCTGCTATTCAACAAGTGAAAGCACAATTTAGAATAGACATTGCACGAATTCAAGCAGATATTCAACAGTTGCAAGAGAAACTTAAAAACGCACGCATATAGCCGTCAACCATACACCCACACATATATTAGCAATATGTCTGTAAAGGAGCAAATCGTCCACGAGTTACATAAGCCTGCTCGCATTAACTTTCCTAGAAGACATGTAATCACAAAAGGATTAAACGAGCTGTTTCAAGCCGATTTGGTGGAAATGATCCCATATGCAAAGATGAATAAAGGATTTAGATACATTCTAGTTGTTATCGATGTATTTTCTAAATACTTATGGGCCGTACCGGTTAAGCGCAAGACGGGTAAGGCTGTTTCAAACGCTTTTCAATCAATTTTTAACAAAGACCATTGTATTCCACGGTACATTCAAACGGATTTGGGAAAAGAATTTTATAATTCAACATTTAAGGCTTTAATGGAAAAATATGAGATTACACATAATAGTGTGTACAGCAATAAAAAAGCTTGCGTAGTAGAACGCGTTAATCGTACCTTAAAGTCAAAAATGTGGAAACAGTTTAGTTTGAATCCTCACTCGTGACTGCATATAACAACACCAAACATCGAACAATCGACATGCGACCTGTAGATGTGTCAAAACGCAATGAACGCAAACTTTTCAATACAGTGTACAGTACGATCAAAACAGTTAACTTAAAGAGTAAAAATTTTCTGTTGGGGATCATGTTCGCATTAGTAAACATAGAGGTCAATTTACCAAGGGATACACATCAAATTGGTCTAACGAAATTTTTACGGTGTACAAAGTGCATTTGACTAATCCTTTAACGTACCTATTGCGCGATAGTCGAGGACAACCAATATTAGGCGGCTTCTATGCAGAAGAACTTCAACGAACACACTATCCGGATGTATATTTAGTGGAAAAAGTATTGAAGAGAGTTAAAAATCAAGTATATGTGAAATGGTTAAATTTAGATTCTAGCCATAATAGTTGGATATCCAAAATCATATTTTGTAGATTTGCTGTTACGTGTTTGTTTACCATCATATGTCATTCATCAATAAAAAATTTTTTACTGTTATATGTTTTATTATAGCGACACACACACACACACACACAAATTACATCTATGTACTACTAATTACTACACTAGTTCTACGTCAAGAAAGTTGTTTATAATTCCTCATGCCCGAAGCGTAAAACGTTGATGTAGGTTGATTTTCGCTGTTTTGGTTGAACTTGAGTATTTCGATGTCCGTGAATATGTGTAAATAACAAGCAGGTAAAAACACATTACCCTCTCAGCTAACAATTTCTCCCCGTACTTGACCAACACTCGAGGTATATATATATTTACTGTAAAAGGTATGCGACACGTACAATAGCATCCTCCATTATATCTAATAAGTGCTATCTAAAGCGCATTAGGTAGGATTACCAAGATGACATGATTTACATACAAAAAATAGTATTAAACTAAAACAATAACTTTAATAGCATATACACTTTTTTATAATCATCTATACTATTTGATGGCCATTTTCCCGAATCCGGACCACACGTCCATCCTGGTTGCTGTTTTGAGCCCTCCATTGCCAAATTCTTGAGGAGCCAGTTATATGTTGTTCTATGAGGGCCAACTACATTAGGTTGGTACTTATAATTTACCTTATACTTTAAAATTAACTTCAATACTTTTTTTAATACCATAGGTTGTGCGAAATATACAACATCTACAATCATAACGTCAATCGCTGTGACCAGTGATTTATAGTTGCATTTTATATTCATGATAGGATATGCCTTCGTACTCAATACAGCTCGGTTGGTTAGTAATTCTTCAAGGAAATATACATCGCTCAAACTATAATTACTCTCTATTGCGTCTAGTACACCGCGCACCTGATGACATTTTAACTCTGTTTTGCCGTTGCAAGCATCAATGAAGTTTGATACAAATTGATCGCACCTACTCTGTTGATTAAACAGCATGTCCATTACATCAATGGATGTATCATTGGTCAGCGTTAGCCATTTGAAGGCTTTAAAGGGAACATGAACACCTACTCTGAACAGTATACGTTTGATTTTGTCTACATCATTCAATACTATGGCATGTTTCAGATGTTGGTGTAAAATGCGTTGTTCACTCTCGAACAAATCGTACAGTACATTGTCCATGTTAACTTGAAAACTTCGCACCACTATCGTCACTATCGTTGTTGTTCCACTCACTGCGAGATCTATCCAAGTACCTAGCTTTTATGGCACATTCATCAAAATAGGTAATGCTAAAGTGTTGTGATACTGAGCATCACCTAGTTATTCGTCTGATAAACCCCCCACTAGTTTTTGTAACAGCATTAACAAATCAACAACCTCGAGATGATCTCTGGCAAGGCGACTCTGTTGAATTTGAGCAATATATTTAAGGAAAATCCAATTAGAGGTGTGTTGGTGGTGATAGATTGTTATTCAAATTATCTATGGGAATATCCTTCACTTTTAACGAAGGATGCATGCCCGGTAAATTGCAAATTAATCAAAAGAGCATAACGTTAATCATTACTCTACATACAGCACAAAAAGCTGTCATAGCCATGCGAGAAATATGTTGCCTGATAAATACTCCTGTATGATTGTTGTGGTTTTGACAATTTTGACAACGATCCTAGGTTATGGATCGAAACGTAAAGAAAGATGATTTTAAAACTATGAGTGGTTTAATTCCCAACGAAGATTAAGAAAAAGGTTGCCTGATGTCGCTAAATCTATATATATATATATATATATATATATATATATATATATATATATATATTATTAAGATGAAATGAAACCAACATTAGCTATATAGCTAATTGATAGAGCACTGATCCGGAGAATCAGATTGCAGGTTCAAACCTGTTAGCCTTCTTTTAGTGGTTTTAATTACTAGCTTGGCCCTTGTTAATGATTTTCAATTACGTCTTGCATTTAAGGAAATTGAATCTAGTTATATACATAATTCATGTACTAATAACTTGATCATCCCAAGGGCCAAGCTTCAGTAGTATTAAGTATAACATCATCTAAACAATTAGGCTATATAGCTCAATTGGTTAGAGCACTGATCCGGAGAATCAGAGGTTGCAGGTTCAAATCCTGCTGTAGCCGTTCTTTTAGTGGTTTTCAATTACTAGTTCGATTTGAAATGGTAATTCAACTTTATATACAAAGTTGGGTTTTCATTTCATCTTAATAACTATTAATATATATTAAGCATTCATTTGCATTCCAAATGTGGATTATTTTTCTCTATTAATAATAATATAATTACATGTTTGTATTATTCCGAACGTTGCAAAAATGGGATGATCAAGTTATTAGTACATGAATTATGTATATAACTAGATTCAATTTCCTTAAATGCAAGACGTAATTGAAAATCATTAACAAGGGCCAAGCTTCAGTAGTATTAAGTATAACATCATCTAAACAATTAGGCTAGATAGCTCAATTGGTTAGAGCACTGATCCGGAGAATCAGAGGTTGCAGGTTCAAATCCTGCTGTAGCCGTTCTTTAGTGGTTTTCAATTACTAGTTCGATTTGAAATGGTAATTCAACTTTATATACAAAGTTGGGTTTTCATTTCATCTTAATAACTATTAATATATATTAAGCATTCATTTGCATTCCAAATGTGGATTATTTTTCTCTATTAATAATATATATATATATATATATATATATATATATATATATACCAATGTTTAATACCTTGAAAGTAATAGGAAAATAAAATTTAAAGTTGTCAACCATGTTCGGGTGGTAATGTTGATTCGGTCATTGATACCTACTGCAAGTTAAAACAAGTCGTATACAAAGATGAAAAGTTTTTGAAACTAACTAAATGTAATCTTGAATACATGCTTTGTAAAAGCGATATAGTTCAGATTCTGCTACGATTCTTCAACAGACGGCGATAACAATAAAGACTCTGTTTAAATTAATTTTAATAACGACTTAACATTGCGTAATTCTATTAAAATGATTTGAAATATAACGGTATTATTTTTATTGTTTAGCATCAATTTAATAACATTTGTTGATATAAGATGAAAATTGTGAATTTTGGTAATTGACAATTATGCTAAAATGTTTTGAAGTTACCTTGTTGCCATATGTTCCATTTAACAGAATTAAAACTTAGATATATTATAGACATTCTTGCAATTATTTACCATATGTGTATATATTTCTTTTGACAATAATTATTAATTTAAGAATTACTTATTGAATTATTGTAGGTTATTTATAAGCACTAAATTCTACAATAATTAAAACGAGTTTGAAAATAAAATGTATTGACAATGTAGCTATACTTGTAATTTATTCTGCCAGGATCAACAAAATATAATGCAAAATAGTTGTTTTAGGTATAAACCAGAACCATATAATTTACATATGGGGATATGTTGTTATAATTATACTATAAATAGCACAATCGCCGAGGTCATAAACTACCATGCACTTTACTGAACGCGGTTGTTAAAGGGCGTTATATGAACGTTTTCTGCAAAGAAATAAGTAATATTTATCTCAGTTTGCGAGATGTTGAAACGTTTAGATCCGTAAGTTATGCATATCTTTTAGAAAACATATTTGCTTTTATGGACAAATTTTGCTTTACATTCCTTAACTTTAATAATTTCACTAATCATGTTTACAGAGTCTTTTAAATAATAATATCCTTTGAACATACTATCATCTGAATACAAATTTTGTTATACCTATATCTAGTACTAATAATAATTAGTGTCTCTAGCACTGTAAAATTTAACTAGAATAAATAATTCACAATCTTTTTATAGTGTTTAATTAAATCGGTCTTTTAACAACAAAAAGAGGTATTTTGCACATTGCAAATTATTATTACCATGCTTGTAGCAATAAATATTACATAATAAATTGCTGGTTATTCACCTAACAATAAAATTTTACACTAAGAATATATAATTGGTGTAATCTGGGTTGCCTGCCATAGATATGCATATATTTTTAGAATTCAACTAAATTTAAGTACACGTAGGTAAATGTGTGAAAGTTACTTTACATTTCAGTATTCAGCTGTATTGTAAATAGTTACTGATATTGTATTGAAAAACGGCACCCAGTATTGCCAGCTGTGTAAAAATGTTTTGTTTCGGCAGTGAATCAATCAAACTGTATGAAAATATATGAACTCATTAGCATGTAATTAAAATAAGCTGGTAAGTGAAACTAATATAAATAAAACATTCAAATTTTGTGTGTTTCTTTTTAAAATTATATATTTAATACAAAAATATTTTTTTAAAAATCTCGGGGGATTCTTCAGCACGTGCACGTTTTTGCTTAACCTAAAAATCTCCGAAGTATTCAATCACCTAATGCGTGCAAAACCTCCGTTCAGAACGCCTTATGGAGTAACATTCCGCATTTGAGAATGATTACATCACTATCCAAATTCTTCACCACGTTTTAAATAACGACATTATTTGCATACATTTAAAGGTTAAATTATAGATCCGGGTACGAGTTCAGTGTGGTTGTATAAATTATTTTGGTGGTGCAATCATGAATAAAATAACGAGTGACCTGCTTAACATGTTTTTTTTGCACACATACCAATATTTTAAATTAAAACCATTATAAAATACGAGTCGAATAATTTCTCCTATTCTTTTGATATTTAATACAAAATAATGGGGCAGAGCCCCGTTTAGGCACGTTTAGAAGCTCCCTTCCCCACCATTCATCATTTTGAAAGTGATTATGTCGTCCACCACATTTCCTATTTTTGCTTAACCTAAAAATCTCTCTTTAATTAACTAAAGCAACGAGAATAAAAACAATGACGAAGCTCTAAAGATCACCGCTAAATTCTTCACTACATGCACGTTTTTGCATAACCTATAAATTTTTTATCACGTTTGTGCAATTAAACGAGTTATATATATACAATGTATAATACGTCATCTACATACAATCACCAAACCGCTAAAAGTAAAAGAATTTTTATTGCCACATAAATTAAATGTATAATTACATTTAAATATTTAAATATATTCAAATTGCTAAAATGTAAGCAATAGATCCTTGATATAAGATTAAATTAATTTTTTATTTGAGAGTCAAATAAATCGTGATGAAAGGTGGTATATTTTGCATACCAAGAAGGAAATAGTCTTAACATGTTTTTGCAACACACCTTATGTTAATTAAATACATTATATTAAAAGTCGAATGTCGGCGTGATTTGCATATATATTACCAGAGAGCTATAATTCCAAACTCGAGGTTATATTCGACTGCGAATTCTTGTTATTTTATCGTGACATTGAAATTGCGAGAAGTGAACGACTTCTTTTTTACAAGATTTTACCTGCAAACGTTTAAAAATTTGACCTCCATCATATAACATTTCGTATATTTTCTTAATTTTATTTTCTACTTCGTACAAAACGCAGCTTATGAGGAGAGCTAAAACACTCTTTACCACTTGCACCCGTTTGCTTAATATTAAAAAAATTCTTCACCGCGGCGTTTTAATTTTTAGCTTAACCTACCCCAGAAAATACGAACCAACACGCGAACTCCATTTTCTACACACACAACATTTTTTAAAATTTAATATTTAATATTTAACGTCGGGAACGCTGCTAAAAAAATTTCTTAAGAAAATATCTCCACCCCAGCGCACGCGCACCACCCCACGACAAAAATCTAACGACCCCGCCGAACGCACACCCCAAAGACCTAACGACCCCCCGACGCAACAAATTTACACACAAAGACAATTTTGTTCTCAAAGCGGCGTATACATATCTTGCTGCACGTTTTGTTTCCCAAAGCGGCTTAGCTGTTCATATTGTTCTCGAATCGACGTATACATATCTTGCTGTGGATCTCTGTTGCCAAAGCGGCTTAGCTACCCTACTTATAACAAATGTAGAAATCGGTATAAAAACGAAAAACAATGAAGAAAAACACGAAATTCGTAATAAAATTTGTAATATATTAACTAATCATCGTAACAAAGCAAATAATTCGTACAAAAATAAAATTTATAACAACTATGAAAATTACTGCCTAAAGAAGACACAAGAATTTCTGAAAAATAATGATGACATATACGTGCTACAAGCAGATAAGTGTAGAACAACTGTATTAATGAACAGTGAAGAATATAAGTCTAAAATGAACGAAATGTTAAAAGATAATACTACATACTTGATTAAAAAAATTGACCCGACCTTACAACTACAAAGCACACTAAACGCACTTTTAAATAAATGGTATAAAAACAACTATATAACACTAAAGGTCAAAAACCAATTAATTTGCCAGAATGGACATACACCATACATGTATGGAGTACCTAAGATACACAAAACTAATATCCCTCTCCGGCCCATTGTAAGTACAAAAAACGCACCTACATATAATCTGTCGAAATACTTAATCGAAACAATTAAAACAATTATCGGAACAACTGAATATGCAATTAAAGACAGTTGGGATTTTCAAAAATTTATCGTTAAACAAATTATACCAAATAACCATGTATTAATTTCATTAGATGTAAAATCGTTATTTACTAATATCCCAACACAACTAGCTATAAATATTATTAAAAATAAATGGTCAAAAATAGCTTCTTTAACAACATTACCCATGGAGGAATACATAAAAGGAGTTAAAATCTGTTTAGAAGCCACATACTTTACATTTGACAAAAAAATTTATTCCCAAATATTTGGTACGGCAATGGGTTCCCCCATATCATCAACAATTGCAAACCTAGTACTTGAAAAACTAGAAAAGCATGCTATTGACAAATTAAGCTATAAACCTGTGTTTTATAAAAGGTTTGTTGATGATAGTATTATATGTCTGCCAGAAAATAAAGTGGATGAAACGGTAAATGCCTTTAACAGTTATCATCCAAAACTTCAATTTACGTATGAAAAGGAAATAAATAAATCTATACCATTTCTTGATACGCTTATTTCATATAACACAAAAGGGAAATATCCACAAATTGGTATAAAAAAAATACATGGAGTGGCAGATATTTAAATTTCTTATCATGTGTACCAAAGCAATATAAAAAATGTAGTAAATAACCTGGTGGAACGTGCCATACAATTAGCACACAATAAACATAGGTCAAAAATATAAAAAGTTAAACTGTACTTAAAAATAATAAATACCCTAAATCATTTATTGAACAGATAATAAAAACAAAAGTCCATAAAATATATAATAATGGCGGTAAACAAGAAAAACAGATTAATGAAATTAAAATAGGGATTGAATATACTCCAGGGTTATCAGAAAAATTTAAAATGCCTTAAGAACTATAACATCTATGTGGCACATAAGCCAAATAACTCTTCAAGAGCGGTATTTACAAAACTTAAACCGATAATAGATGGAAAAACAGAACCCACACAATATACAAAATCAACTGTAAAGAATGCCCTGGAGTATATATCGGAAATTCTAAACAATACCTCCATAAACTAGTTTATGAACACAAATATACTATAAAAACTAATAATAAAAAAAGTACGGCCCTAGCAACGCACGCAATTGAAAAAGTCCACCAGTTCGATTTTAGTAATGTTAAAATTTTAGGAACAGAGATAAATGATAACAAAAGAAACATACTTGAAACAATAGAAATTCAAAAAAACCCTAAAGCTATAAACTCAAAAATAGACCAAGACGGATTTATAAATATTTACCACAATTTAATACAACAGAAATAATCTGAATACCACATACATTAATATCCTCTCACACTGTATATCAGCATAAGCATTTAACAATTCATATGTTTAATTCAATAGCATTATCACTGATAAGGTATTAGTTTTGTAAAGTTTTATTAATCTAAATGTTAGTTGTAAATTGACAAGGAAAGCAAGTTTTAAATTAAAAATCGCATGCCGGGCTGCGGAATGGGAACATAGCAGGCGAAATTCTTTAGAATTGTCCGTTTTGAGGACTCGACCGACAGACAGGCTAACCTCTATATATACCCAGGAGAATATGAACAAGCTCTCGTAGATCTTCGACTTGATTCTACGCGTTAAACAGTGTTTTTAGTTTTCCGGTTTTAATATTAAATAATTTAAACAGTTTGCTCGAATATTTTGTGATTTAAAACAGCTTGTTCTTTACGTGCTACACTGAATGTACTTTTGTGCACTTAGAAAAGAAGATACAAGGTAATAAAGTTTAGTATCACCGTACCAATGAGTAAAATTTACAATGACAAATGAATACACAAAAGTAGGCAGTTTTGGCGTATATTGGTGAAAGAAGTATGAATTTCTTTGTTATTTTTCGGGGGTATTAATACTTAAATGGTGCATAAACGTGTCTGGATCCACAAAACAAGGTTCAGATATACACAGATGAGTTCCGGAAAAGCCCTGAAACAACTTTAGTGAATGGTGGTGGAGAAATTTTAAAAGCGTTGAGAATCAGAAGCCGTAAATATAACCCAGTTGGAATGGTGTGATTAACAAAAGGGACGAGGTACATTGAAGCTACGAGTGCAGTAACCTTCAGGTAAATTATACTATTTTGTTCGAACTTTGATAGTTTGGTGTGTGTTGAATAACTTTATAATTGATTTACTTAAAATGGACAGTAGTGAAATTGTACTAACAACAGAATTTTAATTTTAAGGTGAAATTTGCTTGTTTAAGTCGAAAGGAGTATTTAGTATTTATGTTCTTGATGAAAATTTGGGTATGTCTTTGAGCTCAATTAGACGAACCTGGTTAATTAACGTAAAGGGGTGGTAGATGCTCCCTTTGTACTCAGACTCAGGTCTGCATATATTGTTATAGTAATTAGTAGGCATCCTACAAGGACTTTAATTCTGGATGCACTTTAAAATGATAATAAATTTAATTTTGAAATTCTCTGATATTAAAATTTATGCTGAATTTTAATTTTGAAATTTTAATGTATTGTGAATATTGATGTAAATAGAGTTAACGTTGATGTTTGTGGTAGGAATGTGTTTGTTTTTTTTATGTATGAGGATGAAAGTTGTCTAGAGGAGCAGCCGAGGCGATTAACGGAAGAAAGTCAATGGACCAACACAGTTAAGGTAATGAATAGCTTTTTGTAGGTTTCACAGCATTCTTGACGCCCAATTCGTGAGGCTTGATTCGAAAAGCGTAGTTCACGGATTTTGTAGGTTTCACAGCAATATATATATGTATATATATAAACATTTTAAAAAAATATTAGTCAACAAAAAATAAAACCAACAGCAGTTGTAAGACCTACCAATACCACGGGGATTCCGTGGTAGGCGAAGCTTCCGGTTAAGAGGCGAATGCTGAGACTTCTAAATCCGTAAGTATATGCATATCTTTTTAGAAAAGTATTTTTGCTTCTATAAACTAATTTCCTTTACGTTCGTTACTGAAATTTAATATTTTCACGAATCATATTCACAATAAAACTTAACTTCATTTTCTTATTGCATGCGATATACAGAAGAAGCGGAACCCCATCCGCCACTTTCCGCAGTAACAACATCAGGCAACGAGGGTTTATACTACTCGTATTTATTGAATGCATATTTCCCTAGTGATTATAATATTTTAGATTATTTAATTTCTGAATAGGTATTAATATAAAAAACATAGCACATATTTCTATTTTTTTTTTAGTAATTATAATTGGTGCTAATCAGAATGCGTGTAAAAGTTTTATTAAGTTCTATTCTTGAGAGTGACGAAAAAAACCTGGCGCTACACCTCTAAGCTATAAAAATTATACATAATGATGATTATTCATGTAAATTCTTCTCATTAATACGCCGCATACAACCTTGGTTTATCCTCATAAACAAATAACGACATACCATAAAACTTTACCTGTATTTGCATGATTTGCATACATATCTATGTTTTATTCAAACCATAATTAGAAAAAATTAAGGTCACATTCAGTATTCAGCTGTGGTGCAGATACTTAGTTACTGATATTATATTAAAATATAGAGCACACAGTATTGCCAGCTGTGCAAAAAAAAGTTTTGTTTTTGCAGTGAATTAATCAAACTGCATGAAAACAGAAACTCATTAAGATGTAATGAGATCATGTCGGTAAGTGAAAATAATATATAATATTTATTACTAACGAATTTTTCCGAAATTAATAGGATTCTAGCGGTGATGACAACGCTAAAACAAGAAAATTAAATAAAGAAGAATTTGCTGCTGTTGCTACCGCCACTCCACAAAAAAAAAGACAATTAAAACAACATGTAGCCTGAGTAGGTTAGTTTACCTTGAAGAATAGGTATCGAACTTAGTCAATAAAGTTCGGATAATACCCTACCAGGTTGGTTACTTTTAATTCAGGAACACTTTGGTTCTATTAAATTGACAACTTCATGTTGAACAAAAGTATGTTGAGAGTAGCTAGCTCTTTCGACGTCCCAGGCGATAAAGACTTTTAGAAGTAGGTATTTGTGAAAACCTGAAACTATAACCTAGAATAATTGTAAATGAATAAACATTTATAATTAATTGCATGAATTGATAAACAAACGTACCTATAGTACGTTCTTGTGAATAGGTTAAGAATTTAGATAGTAATTTTGTGATATATTTGGTTATTTTCTTTTACATATTTGTATATTTGTCTTATATTTGTGTGTTTCACAACCAATGTGAAGGTGATAGTTCCATTTTGTTGCAATAAATTACACTGCAATTACCTAGATGCGTGATTAATATTCAGGTAATTTACATATAATTTTGGGAACCTTACCTTGCTATCAGTTTTCATTTACGTATATATTTTAGGTTGGTTTTTACCACTAGTGTATTCTACTAGTACTCGTGCGAATTTTTTACCGGAATCACTTTCCTGATCTCAGGTTTTAGCGTCCTCTTGTTATCTTTCTAGGTCTTTCCCTAGAAATCCCCACATTGCGAGATTATGTGGCGTCCAAGTTAATTGCCGATTAAGACATATTACACACGATAGCATTTGGGGACCCTCGTCAAACAAACTACCTATCCTACTGAGTTAGTCAGCAACCATTTTTGTTAGTGCAGTCGAGTTTTTCAGTGCTTTCTCGAAACAGACTTTTTAGCGGGGTACTTCACCGAGTTTTCTATGAATTACCGACTAGATTTTTTGCAGGTAATAATTTTTGAAAACAGGCATTCCTTCACATGCAAGTGCATACGGCATGTGAAATATGTACTAGCAATTGTATAATACTATATATGTATCGCAGAGTAACCACACAAAGTGTATACAAATGAATATTCTTTTGTATGCGGTAACAAATGTATTTGTAAAATACTATTTGCTGATGCGAGTTTTCATACAAATTGTACGTTAATGAAGGTTCGTATAGAATTGCACATCTGCTTTGAGATTATTTTCTTTTGATGCACAATAATGGTATATTGCAAACAAATGGGTATTGATCACTATGGTGTCTTTATAACATATTTTTTGTGTTGCAGACTAATTATACAAAGCGATGATCTTTAATATATGATCACGTATACATGAACGATAACTACCGTAGTTATAACTACGGTAGTAGTTTCACGGGTCGATTGTTCACGGGCCGTATACACATACGGTGTTTCTAAGTTCCCCACTTATAAACCAGAGTAGTAACTCCCGTCTAAAGTTGTGTCTACTCATGTCGCCAACACAAGATTAAAAAAATACCCTGAAATTTATAGCAAAATAGTTATTGTTTACTCTTTTAAACATTTGAAGGTTATATTGAATTTCTTATGATTCCACCACGATTAATTGCTTTCGTATTAGCCTTTTGGCAATACTGCACTAAATTTAATAAATGCTAGCACAATACATTTCTGGAGAATAATTTTTTCGAGTCGGAAACGTTTAAGCCAAAATATACTCGAATACTTGATAGCAACAACACCAAAGAATCAACTTTTAGACATAGGTACAGTTTTACGATTTACGAAATTCAAGAGCATTTAGACGAATGACCGAAGTGGCGATTGGTGAATCGAATAGTTCAAAACTAATTTAATGATGCAGATTGGGTCGAAAATTTCAGTATGAGAAAGTCAACATTTTTGTGGTTGTGTTATCAACTACGAACGGCTTTGGAACCCCATCCAGATCATCTGAAAACCCGGATACCATTATCTGTGGAAACAAAAGTGGCCCTAACATTATTATGGCAAGTTGTTGCGAATATAGAATGGTTGGTAATTGTTTTGGCATCCATAAAACCACAGTTGGAAAGTGTGTTCACGAAGTTGTTGCATGCATTAATAAAGAATTGATGCAGACGTGTTTAAATATACCGAATGAAGTCGAATGTGTAGATATTGCATTTAATTTTGAAAAAGAACAAACATACTCAACTGATAGGAGCAATAGATGGTACACACATACCTATTCTGCCCCCGGCTGATGGTTAGAGGGATTTTGTCAATAGAAAGGGGTAGCCATCATTGGTATTGCAAGCGGTGGTGGATTACTCATACAGGTAAATAGAAAATTCACATTGTGGAAGTATTTGTTATTAATGTTATTATAATAATTACAGATTTAGAAACATAAACTGACAAGCACCAGGTTCATCTCACGATGCTGCTGTATTGAAAGGTTCTGGTTTATTTAAAAACTGGGAATTTATAATACCGAAGGTAATGTTCTAATGTTAAATCAAAATTTCAAATTTCATCATACAAGACTCAGGTCCTATAAATTAACATATTAGTATTTTAATTTGTGATAAACAAGATAACTGTGACGATAGTATGTCTACATCTGTACAACCAGTGAGGTATACTATCATAGGTTGAACACACTATTAATTACAAAAAATTGTAGTACTCGTTGTACTTTATACTTTAACAAAATGAGCTTTTGGAAAATTAATTAACAAAATTATTCATACAAGTCATAATAAATTGCATACAGCCACCTGAAGTAAAAACAAGCTTCAAAAGGAAATCATTACATGCAAAATTTACGTAATGAACTTGGTTACGTTAGCATTATTTTAGAACTATTACTTTCTTACCGATAGCGGCAATGACCTATAACCTTCAAACGACATGTACATCAGATGAACACGTCGGCTGCACAGCGGCCATGTTTCGAACAAAGTTGCATACTCATTTACCTTCTAAACGAGTTCCATAAAATTGAACCAAACCAAATAAAATATTTTCTGATGATCTAAGGGCCATATGCACCGTACATAAATAAGCCTAACTTAAGATTTAAGCTCGCTTAAGGTACACATTTCATATGTACCGTGAATAAAGCAACACTTAAGCGTGTTTTATGTTAAGCCCTAAATTTTGGCGGCTTATTAATATTAAGCCGAGCTTAAGTAAACATAACCAAACTTTTTTGACATTTTAATTATAAATTTTTATTCATTAAAACTTTTGATCGCTCTTGACTTACTTAGTTCGGCTTCAGGGTATTTATTTTATAAAAATGGAAACTGAAGACGAGATATTCCTCGAAGATGACATTGAAATATTGGACATTATAGAGTTTGGTTTTCCTAAACAAATTTATAAAAGACCCAACTATATACAGGACATGGACGAAATGGCATTTTTTCGGAGATTTCGGCTGACGAAAGAAGCTGCAGTTGCCGTTTTGGAGCTAATCGAAGATAGATTGGAATTTGAAAATGATCTGTAAAATAAATATTTTTGTAGATAATAAGTATTCATTGGACCTGTTCAAATTTTTAGGAATAACAGTGTATCACCGATTAACCAGCTATTAACAGCTCTTTTATATTATGCGAGTAATGGACACCAGGTAAATGTTGCAGATTTTATGCAAATGAATCAAGGGACAGCATCTCGTATAATAAAGAAAGTGTCTGAAGCAGTTGCTAGTTTGCACAATACTTTTATTAAAATTCCTGAGACTCGGGGAGGAAGAATATCATTGCAAAATAATTTTTACAGCCTAGCACGTTTTCCTCGTGTCATTGGCAGTATTGACTGCACCCACATTAGAATCCGTTCTCCAGGTAATAAGAAAATATAACTATACAATAGTAGGTTACTATTGTTTCAATATTAGGTGGAGAAGATGGTGAAGTCTATAGAAATAGAAAGTCTTATTTTTCTCTAAATGTTCAAGTGGTATGTGGCAGTAACCTAGAAATAATAAATATCGTAGCAAGATGGCCAGGATCAAGTCATCTACTATATTTAACAACAGTAGATTGAGAATGAGATTTGAGGCTGGTGAATTTGGAAATAGCATTCTTCTTGGTAGGTATCACAAATTAATATTGTACCTACATACAATATAGCTAGCATGCAAATCATGTTTTACCCTACCAACTACCAATTTACAAGAAGTGAGGGTTACAGCAACTTTATTGTACTTAATTTTAACTAGATTATGATTATAGTGATTCCAGTATTCACAGGTTTATAAATTTTAGATGATGGAGGATATCCTTTAAAACCCTATTTATTAACACCATTAACAAATGCCGTGACTCAGGCTCAGCAACTTTATAATGAGTCGCATATTCGCACTAGGAATACAGTTGAACGCACATTTGGTGTATGGAAAAGAAGGTTTCCGGTTCTGTGTTACGGCGTGAGATGTAAAGTGGAAACTACATTAAGCATAATTGTTGCCACAGCTGTACTGCACAATATTGCTCGTAGAATGAACAATGATGTTCCACCACCTCCAATAGGCATTAATGCGGAAGAATTGGATTATTTAATTGAACAGGGACAAATTGCCCGCTAAATCTTCACCACAATATACAACATGATTTTAGAAATGAATTAGTAGATAATTATTTCGCACATTTATAAATTGTTATAATGTATAAAATAATCCATTTTATCCTATATTAAACTATTTTGGACTATTTCACATTCTTTTATTAATTAATTCTAATTCTAGGAGTTCTATCTATAAATTGCGTTTTTTGATTCCAAGAGCATTTTCATTCTCAGCATGTTTCAATTGTGTGTCGATTAGTGCTAGGCGTTTATCTAACAAAAGATTATATTTCTGAGAGATATCTGACGAAATAAGCGTTTTAATCAATGTAGTAGGTCTTCTGCGAGATGCGGTCCTTGGCGTTACAATATTTTTCTACAACAAAAAAATCACATTTTTAGCAGTTGTGCAGCAGTAAGGCATCTATAACGACCTCACCTTGTTTTTGTTTGGCGTGTTGGTTTCATGGGAGTTATAATCATGGCATGTCAATTGGGTGCTGACAGGATTTTTAATTTCAAAGAAGAAAACTTTTTGCAATCCAAAACAGGAATGTCATTACTATCTGGTGACGGAGTAATACTAGTACTTGAACTCTGTAAAAACAACTGGTTTTAATTAAGAAAAATTGTAACAGCCGCAATTATTCAATTATAACCTTAAAATAGAATACAGTTATAAAAGCATTTTTTATTCTATAAATCGGTTATGTTCCACAACATTCTACGTCTCATGAACTATTAAAAACTATTCTTACCGGTAGTATATCGATTACTTGCTCTTCCTCTATTGCAAACTCGATGGCAGTGTCACCATTTTCATTCAATGCTACATCTGCATCATCGTCAAACCGACTATGAAGTCCAAGCAGTGTTTTGCTGTTAACGATGTTCATAAGTAACTCGTCCGTCTCATCTTTCTTAATTTTAGCAGGAGGCCCTCCTCCTGTAACATTAGCTTCTCTCTTTCTTCCGCCAATGTCTTCCGAAGTTCTTTTTTCCTATTTTCGTAACACTTTTTTAGAGATGATGCACTTCGGAAGATACCATTTGCTGATGTAGCATTGAAATTTGCTTCAATATTACTCCATGCATTGTTTTTTTGTTGGACAGAAGTCCGGTCTGTTTTCTTATCCTCTAAAATTTCTGCATATTTATCAGCGATTATTCTTAATAAATGGCACTTTTCCGTATACGTAAAATTAGAAACCCTTGTTTTGGGGAAATTATTCATGATGAATACAACTGCAGATTGCAATGCAATTAATAATTATAAAATACGATTTGATATTTGACCGATAATAGAATGGTGGATTGTCAAAACAAATTGAAATATACAACGTTGCCAAACTACTAATTATCTGCTTCAAGGCTTAGCTAAGCTGCTCACTAATTTCTACGGAACATACCAAACATTTTTAAGCCAAGCGTTATTAAATAAACTCGCTTAACAAAGCCGAGTTTAAAATGCAAACGGTGCATATGGCCCTAAGCCTGCATCGAAATTACGAGAAATTACATCAAAATCATTACAAAATTATCTACATTTCCAGAGTTATCGAAGTTATCGAAGCTATCGAAGTTTTCAAAGCTATCGAAGCTGCACTGTAATAAAATAATTAATTTTATATGCTTACACTTTTAAACAAACCGTTCGCCAAAAGGATTTGTACACTACACTTCTACTTTAGTTGTCATGGACAACTTTTAGAATACTGTGCCGTCTATTGCGACGCCTTTTCCAGGAAAACTTTACTTTCTTGAACATATTAAGTGTTTTTCAACACCAAGCGACCTTCCAGTTCAACTAAGAAACGAAAAGTGACAATCAATCGCCGGAACAACTTGAAAACCTTAGATACTTCAAGATGTAGGAACACGTTAACAAGTTTGTATATATATATATTTATATATTGCTGTGATAAAGGGTTGTTTAAGGGTGCACTTTATAATAAAAGGTCATTTAGAAATGAGTAATTACCATAGGCAGCAGAAAACTGCATTTATTTAGTGAAAAATTAAGAAATGGACATAGTTTGTAGATAGTAAGCAGTCAACACCCTGTATATAAAGTATAAATAGTTTTAAGCGACGCAGATAAACATAGGAAGACGCATAGTTAGCGTAGGAATGAGAAATATATTCATTAAGTAAATAGTAAATATTAAATACCTTGTAGATAAAGTTTAGTTAATTTAGGTAAAGCAAGTAATGCTATTTTTCAGTGGAAGCACGCGTATATTTATAAATAAATAATAAAGTGTAATTAGACACGCATTCAAAAAGAGTTCCAGACGATTAGATTAATACGGAAATAGAAATAGAGCTTCAGGTAGCTAATACAAATGCGTACAAATATCTAACCATTTTTTGATAAGAGAGCAGATTAAAAATTGCGTGAACAATATGTAAATATGTTAATTAAAAGTCGAGTTGCATCAGTTGTTTATGGAAAGGCAATTAGATCTATCAAAACACAGCATGTTGATAACGAAAGACAGCTGCATGCAGGTTATGATTATGGGGAATCGTGGAGCATTACATCAGAAACTGCTCTAAATGTAATTATTTGATTGGTCAGAAATAAGCGACGAGTTCTAGACCATACCCACGGATGGAGTGGGAAATAAAGAATATATTAGCAAGCACCGTGATAACGAAGTTAGTTTTGAACTCGTCAAAGGCCGAAGTGCGTCGTTATGAAATAAAATAATACGTAAATTTTAAAAGTGAAAGATAAAAATAAGTGCCAAGATGAAAACTATAATTGCCGATTAAAAACGGCTCTGAAGTCCGGGGGAAAATACAGTGATACAATTCTGATGTATGAGGAAAAAAAATACAATTTTGATGTTCGGGGAAAATACAGTAATACAATTTTGATGTCTGGGGGAAGAATAAGACAATTTTAAGTTTGAGAAAATTGAATGACAATAAGAAGAAGTTTGATATGAAACGACAATAAATTGGGGGTGCATAAATTAATAATATTAGTCCATAGTGTAATGGCAATAATTTAAATGTAATCCAGAATTGGGGAAGATACATTTTAAATGGAAGCGTCGATATGAAGAAATAAACCAGGTCAGATTTTCAGTTATAAGACATTTTGTTTTTCTATATATTATTGAATTTGCTTAATATAATATGCTTGTAAAAAGTCAACAAAAGGAGTTGCATACAATGAGTAATATGATAACAAGTTTAGAATATTCTACACTTCGTTGATAAAGATAATAGGTTTTTTTTGGTGACTTTGGGTTTTGAGTAAATAGTATATGATTGTTAACAAATGAGATTTATAACATGAACTAATTGAAAAGTGTATTTCAAATAATTTACAAAAGCTGTATGTGCAGAATATATTGGTTTCATTATACATAAAATCGAAATTAACTGAATTTTATAATTTCAAATAAATGCTAGCCGAGGTCATAAGATTAAATAGTTCAAGGAGGAGCTACGAGTATAAATAGAAAATTGATAACACGCAAGGCGGTAACGTATCGAATTTTGCTATTGGTAGACAAGGTTGGTTCAAGATAAAATCCAGTTAAGTTTCTGGAGGGAATTGATAGCAGTATTAATAAGACAGCCGGAGGAGGAGATAATTACAATCTTGTTTATTTATAGTAGATATTAAAATGGTCGTACAAATGATGGAACGCGAATAATCTAGAGTTCATAGCAAATTAAAATTAACAGCACAACGAAGGGCTATGAGAATTACAGTTCATAGCAAATAAATATAACAGCCCAACGTAGGGGCATGAGAATTCCAATATCATAGCAATATATATATATATATATATATATATATCTGTGTGTGTGTGTCTGTTATCAGTAAGGAATATGTGGTATGTAGTAGATTGTAATTGTAATTAAAATTGAAGAGTGCTTTGGAGTTTATCGGTTATTAAATATGCAATAACGACTGAATCGATTATATAAATGTTGTTAAATAAAGACTAAAATAATAGATGCACCGCGGTAAAGTCAATGAATAAATTTACTGGAAAATTTATATGTTACAACTGTATAGATAAGTTAATTTTTTTATTAATTTGAAGCAGTAAACTATTATCTTCAATTAATAATTAATATGAAGTTAGGCGTATATTATTTAAGGACATTTATTTCAAACATATGAGATGGATTTGTTTATCTGGTGATAGTGTTGAACAGTGGGGGAAAGCGAGCGAAGTTTACAAGGACTCGCGGTTGTGATGTGGAAGAGTTAAAATGTATCTACGCGATTGTACTTATTTTAGTATACTATTGTAGTGAGAATAATTATAATTTTACACTTGCAAGTAGCAGGTTCTGTTGTAGCTAATGTCCATTTATATATAAAAATGATCCAGATATTGATTTGCTTTTAGAGAATTTAGTGGTTTTACAATGTTCATGTATTCGTTCTTGGATCTACACAATAAAAGATAATTTATGGTACCTGAGATTATTTATTTTCAAGGACTGGAAAAGGGTTTCATAGCATTGTGGCGCACAACAGGGCAGGAATTGTAATACAGGCGGTAAATATTACTATTATTCTGTTAATAGCATTCAAAACCAAGAATCAGTTGGTCAAGTAAATGTTGAAGTCGACCATATGAAAACAAACGAATATAACCTGTTGAGATCGAAGTACAGATTTACCAACTATAAACAAGGGATTTTCTGCACTCTATAACGTGTGGGAGGAAGAAAGACAGACAATGTACAGGTATAGGTTTGACTTGCATCTGTTTTATATTGCATGAACTTGAACTTGAACTCTGATCAGCTGTTTATTTACAAGAGTAAGCGGAAAGTTACTCAAGAAATTTTATAAACTTTGTTTATTATTTACTACATACACGTTTTATTACATTAGGTTATGTGATAATACAATTATGCCTATTACAAAAGATGATTTTGAAGAAGGGGCACGCGGAGGTCATGATGAAAATTACGCTTCGCGAGATTTACAAAGTGTATTATTGCGTTTGGCAGAAGGTATTGCGTCGCTTCAAACTACTGTAGGAGTGTTGGTTGATAAACAATATATAGATAAGGTAATAGAAAGTGAAAAAAAGGTGATCCCTGATAGCAATAAAAATTATTTAACCTACTTTCGTGAATTAGGCAGGTCACAACTGATTTATAATCCTAATGGGGTCACTCATCCCATAGTCTTTTTAAATAAGATTGAAAAGTGCTTTGTTGATGCAGGGGTTCCGGAATATCATAAGGTCAGCTTAGTGCTGAATTGTTTGAAAGGTAATGCTGCAGAATGGGCCGCTTTAAAGGAGGGTGCTTTTGAAAATTATACAGGATTTTCTACTGCATTTAAAGAAAGATATTGGGGTATTGAAAAGCAAAGGGAACTTTATTTAAAATTAAAATATGGTAGTTTTGAAAGAGGTAATAGGGCTGAATATTACTTACAACTTGTTAAAGAGGCTAGTTTTTAAGTGAAAAAATACCAGAGCAAACATTGATTGAAATGCTGTCCCAGCATTTTTCTCCCGAAATTCAAAGGGGAATCATTACATTAGGGTTATCTAAAATAGAAGAGGTTGAAAAATACCTAACGAAAATTGATGAAACTTATGTTAGGGATACAGGCAGAGCTTCTAGCAATTGGCGTACTAATAGAGAACGTGGTTATTGGACCCAAGGTAGAAATCAAAACACGGTTCAAAATCGTAATAATGTGCAATCACAAAATAATAGCATTAGTGGTACGGACAGAAGGGCGGTGAATATAGAGCATGGAGAACCTAGGTACGATAGGGAAGAAGAATCGAATTCACACGATGCTAGGAGAAATAATGTAAATTTAATTACAAAAATTTGTAATGATGGGCAAGTGCTGCTAAGTGACGACGAAGGGGATGAAAACCTTCAAGAAATTATAAGTCCCTGTATAAATGCTGCTATAGCAGGAATGCAGGTTAATATACTAGTAGATAGTGGTAGCGAGGTTTCGGCGGTTTCTAGTGATTTTTATGATGTATTAAAGAAAGTAGGTGATTTTCCTATGTTACCTGTTACAAACGTAGATGTAGCCGTTGCTGTAGGATCTAAAACTCAAAAGGTTAAGCAGCAAGTACTATTGCCTGTTGTAATAGCAGGAGAGGAAATGGATATCACTTGTCTAGTGATTCCAAAATTAAATAAAAGTCTTATATTAGGGTGTGACTGGCTATCAAAAAATCAGGTTAGTATGGACTTTAAGGAGTTTAAATTAAAATTGTTAATCAGGGATAAATATAAGATAATCAACCTAGGCCAAGAAGAAGTATATAAATCACTGTCCCACATTAATTTTGTTAGTGTAAATAAGGAAAGGCAAGGTGTCTATTCCGAAGTAAAAAGTGCCCCTGAAAAACATAAATATTCAGAGGAGGATGTAACAAAAATTGTGACGGCTTGTGATATTTGTCAAAGGGCAAAGAGCTCAAAGACTTTACACGGGGATTTAAACTCCGTTATTGTCGAACGTCCAGGGGATCTTGTTTGTATTGATCTTATGGGTCCCCTACCCAAATCAAGGGGGGGTTGCACGCAGCTAATGGTATTAGTTGATGCATTCAGTCGTTTTGTGAGACTGTATGCTATTAAAAGAGCCACAGCCATGGCTATTATAAACCGCATTGTGGGGGATTATATCCCAAGTACCCAATTGCCTAAGTGCATATTAAGCGATAATGGCACACAGTTTACGTCTAAGAGCTGGGTTAAAAAAATCAATGAGCAAGGAATTAGGGTGAAGACTACATCACCTTACTTTCCGCAGGGTAATATAACAGAACGTTGCAACAAGGAGATTAAGCGTCTCCTACGAACATATTGTTCTAGTAAACATTCCAAATGGGCATGGGAAATAGAAAAAGTTGAGGGTTGTCTGAATAATGTGGTGCATAGTGTCACAGGGTTTACTCCATTGTTCTTACAGAAAGGGGAGGTTATAAAAAACTCATTAGAGGATCTTTTAGGCTTACCTGCTAATGATGATGGCACTGTGGGTGAAAGGTTGATAGAAAGGCATTGGGAGCTGGCCCATAGTCGTATACGAGGTAATGCTCTTAAACGCCAGGCCAAATACAAAAAAAATAATACTTTAACAAGTTTTAAGGTGGGCGATCGGGTGCTGATTAAATGCCATCATCAGTCCTCAGCTATTGATGGAATAACAGCTAAATTACTCCTTCTTTATGAGGGTCCTTTCTGCATAACTAAAATTGCGGGCCCCAATTCTTATGTGTTGAGTGACGCTAATGGGAAAGAATTAGGAAAGCATAATATTATTAATCTTAAACCTTATAAAATGCTTCCTACAGTATTGTCTTAGAAAGTAAGTTTTCATAGTTTAGGATTACAACTGCATTTGTATGACTATATAGTTTTTGGAGTCTTTATATTGGATTATGTAGCTAGTAGCTGTTATTTTTGTTAGTAGATTTAAATGATTTAACTTAATCAATAATTTTTGTAGTAAAATTATAGCTTAAGTTAGGGGGGGTCATGAGATGGATTTGTTTATCTGGTGATAGTGTTGAACAGTGGGGGAAAGCGAGCGAAGTTTACAAGGACTCGCGGTTGTGATGTGGAAGAGTTAAAATGTATCTACGCGATTGTACTTATTTTAGTATACTATTGTAGTGAGAATAATTATAATTTTACACTTGCAAGTAGCAGGTTCTGTTGTAGCTAATGTCCATTTATATATAAAAATGATCCAGATATTGATTTGCTTTTAGAGAATTTAGTGGTTTTACAATGTTCATGTATTCGTTCTTGGATCTACACAATAAAAGATAATTTATGGTACCTGAGATTATTTATTTTCAAGGACTGGAAAAGGGTTTCATAGCACATATTAGGCTGGTCAACTGGGTATTAGCGCCAAAGAACCGTATACATGGTATTTTAGCACGGTCGTTATGTCTAATGCTGTTGACGAAGAGTAGCAGACTTATAAATCCGGTATGCTAAATCCGGGTGTGAAGAGGTGTATACACGGAGCTTAACACCGTGATTTATTACTACCGTAGTTATAACTACGGTAGTTATCGTTCATATGTACGTTCTATGACACCAAATGGTTTTTTGTAGTACGCTTTTCTAAGGCGAAATAATCCAATAAATTGCAGGCAAATAAAAAGTCCTTAGAACGCAACAAGAAATAATGTTTTTCAGAGTACCTTTTCGTCATGCGAATTATTCACACAAATTATATGCAAAGGAACGTACCTTAGTATGCGACTGCAAATGTCTTAGTAAATAACTTTTACGTGATGCGGTGTAATCACAAAAATTGCACGTAAACGGACGTTCGTTAGTATGCGATAGTAAATGAACCTTTAAACTAATTTTTTGAGATGCGGAATAATCACATAAATGGCATACGAATAAATGTTCGTCAGTATGTGTTTGTATATGTTTTTTTAAATTACATTTTCGCGATGAAGAATATTCACAGAAATCGCATGGAAATAAACGTTCCTTAGTATGCGACAGCAAATGGTCTTTTAGACTACTCTTGTATGATGCGGAATAATCACACAAATTGCATGCGAACGGACGTTCGTTAGTATGCGTTCGTATGTGCATCCTTAAATCACTTTTTCGTAAAGCGGCATAATAACACAAACTGCATGGGAATGGACGTTCGTTAGTATGCGACCGCATATGTGTTAATAAATGACATTTATGTGTTGCGGTGTAATCACACAAATTGCACGGAAATGGGCGTTTCTTAGTATGCGATAGCAAATGGTTTTTTAGGGTGCTTTTATGTGATGCGGAGTAATTACACAAACTGCATGCAAATGGTCGTTCGTTAGTATGCGACTGCAAGTGTGCTAGTAAATGACTTTTTTGTGAAGTTGTATATTTGCACAAATTGCATAGAAATGGCCAGTCGTTAGTATGTATATGTATATGTCTTTTGAGATCACTTTGTCGTGATGCAGAATAATTACACAAATTGCAAGGAAATGGACGTTCCTTAGTATGCGTTAACAAATGGGTTTTTAGAGTGCTCTTTCGTGATGCGAAATAATCGCACAAACTGCATGCGAATGGACGTTCGTTTGTATGCGACTGCAAATGTCTTTGTAAAAGATTTTTGCGTGAGCTGGTATAATCACACACATTGCATGCAAATGAATCTTCGTAAGTATGCGACTGCATATGATTTGTAAATGACATCTTTCTTAAGTGGTACGATCACACATATATTGCATGCAGTAGGCCGTTCGTTAGCATGCGACTGTAAATGTTTTTGTAAATAACTTTTTTGTAAAGTGCTAATCATACAAACTGTATAGGATGTTCGTTACTATGTAATTGCATATGTCCTTGTGTATGGTTTTTATGTAATGCAGTATAATCACTCGAATTGCATCGGTACGGACGTTCCTTCGTAAGTGAATCTGTTGTGTATTTGTAATTTACTTTTTTGGAGATGCAAAAACACACCGGTGTGAACTTGGCAGCTAATTTCCAGCAGCGAATACACGAGTACTGCCGAACGATCATAGGCGTCGCAATGTATTTTCTCCAAAGGCAAAGGCCATTGTAATTGCATCTTTCAGACATTCAACAACTAATTCCTAGCAGTGAATTTGTAAATAGTATAAAAGTTAGAACCACGTTTCTACTGGTTCAATCGTAGCAGTGAATTTACATAATAACCGATATGAAGAATTTTAAATTCAACTACGTATTATAATAATATTACAAAAGTTTTATTAAAAAAAAGATATTTAATTTCTGTAATCAATAATATTAATTTACAGACTACGATTTTAGAATTACATAATATACTGTATTACATATCAACTGCCCAGATTATGTTATCGGAGTATATAGGTGCAACAATTTTTATCTGTATACTTTATTTATTTAAAACTTCTTGATACTTTATATTCAACATAAGTTTGATGTTGTTGCGGGACGATTACGTAAAGGCATCTGATATAGTATACAATGCCTTCAAAAATACAAACACAGTAAAAGGACCTTATCTTTACAAAAAAAATTAATTAATACTTGTTCAAAGTTATACATAGGCCGTATACGAATTTCCAAGGTTCTTATAGAGAGCCTGGCTAGTATAGGTGTACTACCTTCGGTGATTTTCCCAATATCCAAACTGCTGATATGCTCTTTATGGCAAACGATTAAGAAAGGTCCTATCGATGCAAAAAATCCATAAAAGTTCAAAGTTCTCATGGATATGCAGCTAAATAGTACAAGTGTACTATCTACAGCAATTTTCTTAATATCCAAACTGCCGACATGGGCTAAACTGCAAACTACTAAAAAAGGCCCTATCCATGTAAAAAATCAATAAAACTTTCTCGCAAGTTATGCAGAGGTCTTACGCGAATTTTCAAAGTTCTCATAGATATGCAGCTAAATAGTGCAAGTATACTATCTTCTGCAATTTTCTTAATATCCCAACTGCCGAAATGCGTTGAACTGCAAACTATTAAGAAAGGCCCTATCCATGCAGAAAATAAATAAATATTTCTCGCAAGTTATGCAGAGGCTTTACGCGAATTTTCAAAGTTCTCACGGATATGCAGCTAAATAGTACAAGTGTACTATCTTCAACAATTTCCTTAATATCCAAACTGCCGACATACGCTGAACTGCAAACTACTAAGAAAGGCGCTATCCATGTAGAAAATCAATAAAAATGTCTCGCAAGGTATGCAGAGGCCTTACGCGAATTTTCAAATGTCCTCATAGATATGCAGCTAAATAGTACAAGTGTACTATCTTCTGCAATTTTCTTAATAGCCAAACTGCCGAAATGCGTTGAACTGCAAACTATTAAGAAAGGCCCTATCCATGCAGAAAATAAATAAATATTTCTCGCAAGTTATGCAGAGGCGTTTCGCGAATTTTCAAGTTCTCATAGATATGCAGCTAAATAGTGTAAGTGTACTATCTTCTGCAATATTCTTAATATCCAAACTGCCGACATGCGCTTTACTGCAAACTATTAAGAAAAGCCCTATCCATGTAGAAAATTAATAAAAATTTCTCGCAAGATAAGCAGAGGCATTACGCGAATTTTCAAATGTTCTCATAGATATGCAACTAAATAGTACAAGTATACTATCTTCTGCAATTTTCTTAATATCCAAACTGCTGACATGCGCTGAACTGAAAACTACTAAGAAAGGTCCTATCCATGTAGAAAATAAATAAGAATTTCTCGCAAGTTATGCAGAGGCCTTACGCGAATTTTCAAGTTCTCTTAGATATGCAGCTAAATAGTGTAAGTGTACTATCTTTTGCAATTTTCTTAATATCCAAACTGCCGACATGCGCTGAACTGCAAACTACTAAGAAAGGCTCTATCCATGTAGGAAATAAATAAAAATTTCTCGCAAGTTATGCAGACGCCTTACGCGAATTTTCAAAGTTCTCACGGATATGCAGCTAAATAGTACAAGTGTACTATCTTCTGCAATTTTCTTAATATCCAAACTGCCTACATACGCTGAACTGCAAACTACTAAGAAAGGCGCTATCCATGTAGAAAATCAATAAAAATTTCTCGCAAGTTATGCAGAGGCCTTACGCGAATTTTCAAGTTCTCTTAGATATGCAGCTAAATAGTGTAAGTGTACTATCTTCTGCAATTTTCTTAATATCCAAACTGCCGACATGCGCTGAACTGCAAACTACTAAGAAAGGCTCTATCCATGTAGGAAATAAATAAAAATTTCTCGTAAGTTATGCAGACGCCTTACGCGAATTTTCAAAGTTCTCATGGATGTGCAGCTAAATAGTACAAGTGTACTATCTTCTGCAATTTTCTTAATATCCAAACTGCCGACATGCGCTGAACTTCAAACTACTAAAAAAGGCTCTATCCATGTAGGAAATAAATAAAAATTTCTTGCAAGTTATGCAGACGCCTTACGCGAATTTCCAAAGTTCTCATGGATATGCAGCTAAATAGTACAAGTGTTCTATCTTCTGCAATTTTCTTTATATTCAAACTGCCGACATGCGCTGAACTGAAAACTACTAAGAAAGGCCCTATCCATGTAGAAAATAAATAAGAATTTCTCGCAAGTTATGCAGAGGCCTTACGCGAATTTTCAAAGTTCTCATACATTTGCAGTTAAATAGTACAAGTGTACTATCTTCTGCAATTTTCTTAATATCCAAACTGCCGACATGCGCTGAACTGCAAACTACTAAGAAAGGCTCTATCCATGTAGAAAATCAATAAAAATTTCTCGCAAGTTATGCAGAGGCCTTACGAGAATTTTCAAGTTCTCTTAGATATGCAGCTAAATAGTGTAAGTGTACTATCTTCTGCAATTTTCTTAATATCCAAGCTGCCGACATGCGCTGAACTGCAAACTACTAAGAAAGGCCCTACCCATGCAGAAAAGAAATAAAAATTTCTCGCAATTTATGCAGAGGCCTTACGCGAATTTTCAAATTTCTCATAGATATGCAGCTAAATAGTGCAAGTGTACTATCTTCTGCAATTTTCTTAATATCCAAACTGCCGACATGCGTTGAACTGCAAACTACTAAAAAAGGCCCTATCCGTGCAGAAAATAAATAAAAATTTCTCGCAAGTTATGCAGAGGCCTTACGCGAATTTTCAAAGTTCTCATGGATATGCAGCTAAATAGTACAAGTGTTCTATCTTCTGCAATTTTCTTTATATCCAAACTGCCGACATGCGCTGAACTGCAAACTACTAAGAAAGGCCCTATCCATGCAGAAAATAAATAAAAATTTCTCGCAAGTTATGCAGAGACCTTCCGCAAATTTTCAAAATTCTCATGGATTTGCAGCTAAATAGTACAAGTGTATTATCTTCAGCAATTTTCTTAATATCCAAACTGCCGACATGGGCTAAACTGCAAACTACTAAAAAAGGCCCTATCCATGTAAAAAATCAATAAAACTTTCTCGCAAGTTATGCAGAGGCCTTACGCGAATTTTCAAAGTTCTAATAGATATGCAGCTAAATAGTACAAGTATACTATCTTCTGCAATTTTCTTAATATCCAAACTGCTGACATGCGCTGAACTGAAAACTACTAAGAAAGGCTCTATCCATGTAGAAAATAAATAAAAATTTCTCGCAAGTTATGCAGACGCCTTACGCGAATTTTCAAAGTTCTCATGGATATGCAGCTAAATAGTACAAGTGTACTATCTTCAGCAATTTTTTTAATATCCAAACTGCCGACATGGGCTAAACTGCAAACTACTAAAAAAGGCCCTATCGATGTAAAAAATCAATAAAACTTTCTCGCAAGTTATGCAGAGGCCTTACGCGAATTTTCAAAGTTCTCATAGATATGCAGCTAAATAGTGCAAGTGTACTATCTTCTGCAATTTTCTTAATATCCAAACTGCCGACATGCGTTGAACTGCAAACTACTAAGAAATGCCCTATCCGTGCAGAAAATAAATAAAAATTTCTTGCAAGTTATGCAGAGGCCTTACGCGAATTTTCAAAGTTCTCATAGATTTGCAGTTAAATAGTTCAAGTGTACTATCTTCTGCAATTTTCTTAATATCCAAACTGCCGATATGCGCTGAACTGCAAACTACTAAGAAAGGGTCTATCCATGTAGAAAATAAATAAAAATTTCTCGCAAGTTATGCAGAGGCCATACGCGAATGGTCAAGAAAATTGTCATGTGAATGATAGATACTTGTACTATTTAGCTGCATGTCTATAAGAACTTTGAAAATTCGCGTATTCTGCATAACTTTTTTATTGATTTTTTGCATGAATAGGGCCTTCCTTAAAGGTTTGCCATAAAGAGCATATCAGCAGTTTGGATATTGGGAGAATTGCCGAAAGTAGTACACCTATACTAGCCAGGCTCTCTATCAGATCCTTGGAAATTCGTGTACGGCCTATGTATAACTTTAAAAAAGTATTAATTAATTTTTTTGTAATGATTAGGTCCTTTTACAGGGTTTGTAGTTTTGAAGGCATTGTATACTATTTCAGATGCCCTTTCGTAATCGTTCTGCAACTACTTCAAACTTATGTTGAATATAAAGTTTCAAGAAGTTTTAAATAAATACAGTATATAGATAAGATCGTTGCACCTATATACTACAATGAAATAATCTAGGCAGTTGATATGTAATGCAGTATATTATGTGATATCTAAAATCGAAGTCTGTAAATTAATTTACTGATTACATAAATTAAATATCTTTTTTTAATAAAAACTTTTGTAATATTATTATAATACGTAGTTGAATTCAAAATTTTTCATATCGGTTATTATGTAAATTCACTGCTACGATTGAACCACTAGAAACGTGGTTGTAATCTTTTATATTATTTACAAATTCACTGCTAGGAATTAGCTTCTGGATGTCTGAAAGATGCAATTACAATGGCCTTGTCTTTGGAGAAAATACATTGCGACGCCTATGGTCGTTCGGCAATGCTCGTGAATTCGCTGCTGGAAATAAGCTGCCAAGTTCGTACCGTTCAAATTGCGCACGAATGAACGTTGTTTGAGATGAGATCACACATGTTTTAGGCTCTGTTGTACAACTATCGGTTTAAACCACGTTCATATTGTTATAAGCTACTGTTAGGCAACCCGTCAAACAGATTCTACAGAAGCCTGGAACTTTCTGGCATATACTGGAGAATAAATCATCTATTTAATTCAGGGTATATATAAGACCGCTGATGAAGTACAGAGTAAGTCTATATCTAAATGTCGAATATAAATTATATCGTGTAAAGTTAGTTAGTTATACGCATTTGAAAGTCCAAGAGTAAAAATTAATTTGGGTGATGTGAAGTGTATATTGTACCGCCAGCTTGTAGAATACATAAATAGACAAAAGTGTAATAACTAAATAATAGTAGTGTTTAGTGTTGTTAATAGACCTATGGTTAAGAATTTAGTTTAAGAAGATATTAGTGCTTGTAAATAGCATTAATGTGATAGTGCTTCATTGTTAATTGGTCTAAAAACATTTATAAATAAGGCATATACTGTTAATTGGACTTATGAATAGTGAGTAATAAAGACTTTTATTACTGCTTATTATAAATTAGTGAAACGCGTTAATAGTAGCCCGCTACAATATGAACAATGGTGAATTCTTGAACTGCGTTTAAAGGTAGTTCTGTTGTACAACTAAGGTTTAGAAATTAGATTATCCTTCTTGTCATGTGCACAATATGTTTTTTAAATACAGTAAATTCTAAGATAAGGCCTAATCTTACTTTGGTACTACCAAATTTATTAATAAATTCTCAATTTATTATTCAAATTAAAAACCAGATAAGTTATATATGATCATTCTAATTTAGTTAAGTATAGTTAACTTGCAGGCGGTCTAATATTATTCTGCTTTTGTTACAGGTTATAAATTGAATTCTAGTGAGACATCACGAATAAAAAGAACGGCTAATTATAATAGTAAAGAAGAGGCTCTAACGATATTCCTGGTGCATAAATATAGTGATAAAATATAATGCAAGTAGACAGATACTTCTTCAAACAAAATTAAATTGGAAACTTGGAAACAAATTTCGCAGGAATTCAACATTTCTGAAGGTGGAATGTGTCATCGGGATCCTAAGATTTTAAAAAATAAACACGAAGACATAAAAAAGAACAGAAAAAAAAATTTGCAGACGAAAGATGTTTTGTACTTGCCACGGGAGGTGGTCCTCCGGAATTCAAAAACTCCATGTGACTGAAGTTACATTCAGATTCATATTCACATTCATTTTTAATCTCGCCCAGTTCCAGTGGACCAAATCAATACCTATATGGGAAAACTTAAAATTAAAATCAAGTCCTTCTACAATGGTAACAAAACATCAAAACTACTAAAAAGCCGTCACACTAAATCAATCCACACGTAAACAAAATTGCAGGATAGATTAATCCCCAAATATATCAAAGAAAATCAACTTCCAAACCAGGAGTTGGTTCAAGATGGAAACAGGAAAATCATTTTTCATCCAAACGGTGCATGGTATCGACTAGCCATAAATTGCAAAATAATCCTTAAACAAATAGATACTTTACAGGGAAATATCAGGCAATTTGAAAGGGGATGAAGGAGGTAGTTAAATACCCCAACATAATGAAAAATGAATATCTACTAAACGGTGCATTATATCAACTAGCGGTAAATTGCAGAATAATCCCGAAACAAATAGGCACCTTCCACAAAAATATCAGGCGCTTTGAAAGGGGACAAAGATGGTAGTTAAATACCCCAACACAATAAAAAATAAATATCTCCTAAACGGTACGTTGTATCAACTAGCGGTAAATTGCAGAATAGTCCTTAGACCAATGGGTACCTTCCACAAAAATATCAGACGATTTGAAAGCGGATGAAACGGGTAGTTAAATAACCCAACATAATAAAAAATGAATATCTCCTAAATGGTGCATTGTATCAACTAGCGGTAAATACAAAAATATTCCTTAAACAAATGGTTACTTTACATAAAAATATCAGGCGATTTGAAAGGGGATGAAGGAGGTAGTTAAATTATCTTCTGAAAAGTTTAAAGATGTAGAACATGTAGGTGGATGTTTATCTGTGGATGTAGATACTATCAGAGATCTCACTTTCAGATGGTTTATACTGATGTGCACCATCAGTTACTTCAGAAAACTAGTTTATATTTATGTCATCATTGGAGTTGTTTTGCATATTATCACTGCATACACTTTTCTTTCTTTTATCATAAATACCTTATGATTTATATTTTTATAAAGAAACTTCTTGGAACCACAATACCCCATTTTACACTGGGGATGCATTCTTGGAGACATTGTGTAAAACTAAATTCACGTATAACGGAGTTTGCTAGAGAAACGATAACAATGTTAAGAATTTAATATGTGAAATGCATGTATATTGAAAAACTGAAAGGTCTTTAAGGAATGTGAACAACGTACATGCATATATAGGCTAGTCTATGTACTTTTATAAGCAAAAAGCACAGTACGAAATAATTATCTTATGTATGTACGTATACATACATGTATTCATAACTCACACTGCTGTTAGTTTAACAAAGACAATGGAAATTTACATTTATTAATTGTTTTTATAAAAAAAATTATCTAAAGTTTTATGAGTTGCATATTGTTTACGTTACTGCAACATTCTTTCTTAACATGTAACACTATTTTTAATCAATTGACACACAGACCAAATATATATGCTCAACCTTACTGTCTAATATTTTTAAAATATCCAAACCCAGATAGATCTGCGATAGTGTTTTTTGTATATCGCTTAACGTAAAAAAATTTTCTTCCGTTTCCTCCTCAACATTGTTGAGGGATTGTTCTGCATTTCCATCAAATCTTCATTACCAAGAGAATCAATGCTTGCTGATATAAATTCTCCGAACTCTTCTGCTGCGATATCTTCTATTTCAGAACATTCAATTGTTGCAGCAATATCTTCAAGCACTTCTTTTTGTACGCGCATGCCGCTATTAAGAGCTTCCACTACAGCAGGCCAAATATTCTGCCAAACACCATTTATGCAACTATTTTTTACCTCTTTCCATGGTTTGTTTATGTTAGATATACTATTCATGATGTTATATGACTTCCACCACTTCCTCATTGATTGTCGCCCTTCACCATCACTTCCATCGATTGATTGACTAAATGTACAGTGATGGTGGTAAGCTTTAAAATATACGATCTATCGGCTGTCAAAACGATGTGGTGTTTGATGGAAAGAACGTTACTTGTACTTTCAAATCAGAGGGCATGTCAAATGTTATCGACTGTCCAGGAGCATTCTCTAATAACAACACAGCTTTATGCGGAAGTCCATTTCTATCACAGTAAGCTTTTACTAATCGATAAAAGCTGTTAGTGAACCAATCATGAAAAACTTCTCAAGTCACCCATGTTTTCCTGTTAAACTGTCAGACTATCTTTATCTATACCTTTCATTGCACGTGTTGTTACTGGCTGGTACACTAACATAGGTTTAAAATCATCAGTTGCATTCTAGTCTACTAGAACCTTTCTTTTGCCGCTTTAAAGCTGCTGGCTTGCCGTTTTTCTTTAGAAATGATTGTTAGAGATGGCAGTCTCAAAGTTTATTTGGAGATTCAGCAGCAGCTTGCGCATCGGTATTTGTTACTTTACCCATTATTCAGATGTTGTGTAGATTTAATCCATGTTTAAATCGATCAAAACAATCTCTACTAGCACCAAAGGGTAAAATGGAAGCACTCTCGCCTTTTGGTTCCTTGAGAATTTGAAACAAACACCGAACCATTATGCATATTAAATCTTGACTTAAAGGTGTGTTATATTTATTCGTCTTCTATCTATGCACTATGCAACTTCTCCATTTTTGCTACGATCGAATTTTGTGAACGAGTTAGATTAGTTATACTCACAAGTGTCACACATTCACTAGCAAGGGTAATTTTTTAGTGATTTTTAGCAATTGTTCTCACAGTCGATTCTGATAGTCCCAAATCACGTCCCACAATTGAAGCTCTGCCTCCATTACCCATCCTCTGTAACACTTTCAACTTAATTCATTCACAATTACGAATGTATATATGTTAGTACATGCATACAAGAAACAGGTTTACTGACGTATATATATCGTATTCGCATGCTACCAGAACAACTAAAGCGAGCGCTAGAAGTGAGAACCGTTTTCGATCTAATAGATGGTTGAAGGACGCCACCGATTAGATGGACACCTTTGCGTACAACGAAACATTTTTGCACGACATTTAAAATTCGCATTGTAACGAATCCACGCAATGCGGAGTCGTGTATAGCGAGGTATTGCTGTATGCTTTTATTACACTGAAATTAGAAATGTAAACGAAACACGTGGCTGATAACAAACTAATACCACACAGACAAATAATGTAATGTATTTCACAAAGCACTGTTACATACTGAAATGACGTTACTTGCCTAATTATTTTTACTTTACAGGAGGTAAAGTAATGTAACAGTTAAATGATGCACGGGTTAGCTTACATTGGTGCAGGGTAAGTTCTATACAAAACAAATATAATACTCTTAAGGGTATACACGTTGTGACCCTTCTACCAAATACCTGTATACTTACCTTTAAACTCCCTTGTCTATGTTAAGCTGTTGAACGCCAACCCACCTACAGCACGTTAAGCAACTAAGACTTTTCAGACATTTTGTATATCATATAGTTGTTATGAGTTAAAAAGTGCTTAACATATTATTTTTGTAAATAATTATCCCAAGTACACAGCGTACTTAAATTGTAACAAACATGATGGCATTCACTGGGGTAAAAGATTCCGGAGTTAAAATAGTCCCCCATTCGGATCTCCGGGAGGGGACTACTTCTGCGTGTCGGCGCGTGGAATGTTAGAAGTATGAAGCAAGTAGGTAAGCTAGAGAACCTAAAAATCAAAATGAATAGGTTATCACTAGACATAGTAGGGATCACCGAAGATCGGTGGCCAGAGGCGGGGGATTTTTGGAGAGGAGACTTCAGGGTAATTCATACAGGAGCCGAGGAAGGAAATTTGGGTGTGGGGATAGTATTGCGGAAAAAGATAGGATACTGTGTAGAAAATTACTTACAAAAGAACGAAAGAGTACTCATGGTTAGATTAGAATCTAACTGGTAAACACAGTAATAATACAAGTATACATGTCCACCTCTAGCTACAGTGACGAAGAGGTAGAAGCCATCTACAAAGATATCGAAGACATATTAAGATACGTAAAAGGACATGAAAATTTAATAATTACGGGGGATTTTAATGCCGTGGTAGGTGAGGGTAGGGAAGGAGCGGTAGTAGGTTTATTTGGTTTACGCACGAGAAACAACAGGGGAAATAGGCTGGTAGAATTTTGCGACAAGAACAATTTAATCATCAAAAACACATTATTTCAACATCATGCTAGAAAACGATATACGTGGAAGATGCCAGGAGATATAAGAAGATATCAAATAGATTACATTCTTGTTAGACAACGGTTTAGGAATCAAGTAAAAGACTGTAGAAGCTACCCAGAAGCAGATATAGATCCTGAACACAACATCGTAATTATGAAGGCCACACTTAAATTTAAGAATGTGAAAAAAAGAAACGGACAAAGGCACTTGGACTTAGAGAAACTAAAAGATAAAGAAGTTCAAGAAAGATTCGAAAAAAGTCAAATGAATTGCTCAAAGATACTGGAAAAGTATCTGATACTAAGGAAGTAGAAACAGAATGGAATAACATTAAATCCAGCCTAGACATGGCGGCCAGAGATATTCTGGGGTATACACAAAAAGAAAATAAGAAACCATGCATAACAAAGAATATCCTGAATTTAATAGAAGAAAGACGAAAATACAAAAATAAATCAGACGAAACAGGAAAACAGAGATACAAAGCCATAAAATGGGAAATTATTCGAAAATGCAGGAAAGCTAAAGAACAATGGATTGATGAAAAATGCAAAGAGGCACAAACAACGATGGAAATAGGAAAGACAGACGAAGCATACAAATTAATTAGAATGAATTTTAGTGATATAAAACAGTATAGCAAAAATATAAGGGACGCACAAGGAAACGTCATTATAGAAAACGTAAGGAAAGTGGGTAGATGGCAAGAATATATAGAAAATTTATATGCAGGAGAGGAACTAACTGCATTAGAACAGGAATCAGGCATTGAAAATGATGACTTGCGATATCCTATACTTAGAGATGAGTTTGAATTAGCATTAAAGAGTCTGAAAAATGGTAAGGCGCCGGGTACAGATAAAGTCGCAGTCGGTCGTCGAACGAGTGAGGACGTATTTCAGAGCGCGCTGAAATTGACTACGTAGTTCGAACTCACGCGTAAGCCGCCCGCATAATTTATTGCTTTATGACCGTTTACGTACGTGTTTTAATTATATAGGACACTGATAGTAAGTTGCATTCTTAACGCGGAAGGGTGCAGACGTGTCAAACAAAGCTTCGGGTTTTCGTGCGGTAATATTCCTGAAAGGAACTTATATTTAGTACATAAATAATTTTAATTACTAGTATAATATTAGAATAGTGAACACGGTGCGGTTATTAATAAAAGAGAACTGTAATTAGGATAACTATAGTGTAACAGTTGTTAAACAAGCGGAAATGTAGTGTAGCTATAACAATAAACGGCCGTGAGACAGAGACTCTTGAATAACGGAATAAATGACTAACACATATCAGATTACAACACGGTTAGGTGAAAATCGCCGATCCAAGTACTTTGAAGATGCTGAAGTTGAAAAAACACTAAAAGCAGAAGCACAGAAACTGTTAGATACCATCAACTTAACAAAGAAAGAATCAGGAAGTACCCATATTGGTGTTATAGGAGATACTTCTGAAGAACCGAAATCTACACAACAGAGTGTAGAATATAATAACAAAGCCGGCGATAAAAATGAACCATTAACTAAATTCTTTCATAATACAACTATCTCGCATAAAATGGATTCCGAGGGTTTCCAAACCCCTCGAAAAACACGAAAACAACCACTGCCAGAAAACCGAAAAGCTGTTAATATTTCCAACAAATTCATTGCAATTTTGTCAATTCCAGAAGAGCATGAAACTGCTGAAAACATTTCGGATGCGGAAAGTGATTATAGTGATAGTGATAGAGAAAAAGAAATATACCTGATAAGAATGTACCGAAAGTTAAGCCACCGCCACCCGTAGTTATCCACTCTAAGATTAAAAACCATAAACAATTTGTTAGTGAATTAAGCAAAACTGTAACCAAGGGATTTACGGTAAAATATACAGCTAATAACACCAACATATTCGTTAAAGATAGAATAGAACGAAAAAGCCTAATAAAGCGCATGGAAAACGAGAATGCGAGCTTTCATACGTACTCTGATATTAATGAAAAAACTCATGCATTCGTTATTAGAGATTTAGACGGCGATATATTACCGGAGGAAGTGCTTGGGGAACTTGTCGATACTTACAAACTACCAGTACAAAAATGCTATAAAATGAAAACTAAATATACACCACTATATCTAGTCGTAACTGACGCCAGGGTAACTCTCAGACAATTGCAAAGCGAGGTGAAAATAGTCGAATACACGAAAATACGATGGGAGCGACAACAAAATAATCGAAAAATCACACAATGTAGACGATGCCAGATGTGGTCCCATGCAACGGGAAACTGTAGAGCACAAATAAAGTGTGTCAAATGCGCAGAAGGCCATTGGAGCTATGAGTGCGAAAAGTCAAAAGATTCACCTGCAACATGTTCAAATTTCAGTGGAGATCACCCAGCAAGCAGTATAGAATGCATAGAATATAAAAAAATTGTAAACAGAATGGGAATGGGGGCCGGAAAGAGAACCACTAGCCCGAAGCAAAATATCGAAAACAAAACACCACCAAATATCAATAGTCAAAGTCATTACTCACCAATTGCAAACCCACGCAACGTAGGACAACAAACAGAGAGACCCAACCCGTGGACAAAAAACGCACAACAAAGTGTTAACCATGAAGAACCTCAGCATTCAACAGCAGTGAATAAAGTATCAGGTGAGAAAACTGAAACTGGAATAAACACAACCATACAGGAATTCCATGAACTAACACAAGAATTTCAAAAGCTAAACTCACTAATTAACATTTCGGCCATGTTACGGGCAGTCAAAGATCTCAATGTAGCGTTAACAACATGTCAAAATTCATTAGAAAAATTTACGGCGTTTAATAATTTCACCCTCAACCTACATAATTATGGATTATAAAATAAACATAGTGACATGGAATGCTAATGGACTAATCAATAAAATAGGTCAGTTAATACAATTCATTAATGAACACTGCGTGGATATAATGATGGTTAACGAAACAAAACTTAAAAGCAAAGATAAACTCAGAATTAAAAATTATGCGGTAATAAGGAAAGACTCCCCAAATGATGTAGGTCAGGGTGGAATAGCTATTATAATTAAAAATAATATACCGTATGCCCCAGTAAATAACCCCACGGTCACACCTCAAATTTTAGCAATAAGATTAGAAGATAATACACACCTAGTTAGCATATACAATTCTCCAAGGAATAACTTCACCCAAATCGACCTAAGTAGAATATTTAGTATTAGTAAAAAAGTAATATTAATAGGAGACATGAATGCTAGACACTATACGTGGAATTGCCATCGTAATAATAGGAGAGGAAACACACTTAGGGAATTCTCCAACAATAATGGACTAGAAATTAAATAAACCGACAGCCCAACACACTACCCTTGGAATGGGACAACTCCAACCACGATTGACTTAATAATTACAAAAAATACAAGATACCCTATTTTCCCAAGATCATTAACCGAATTAAATTCCGACCACAATCCAGTGTTATTTCAATTAAAAAGAATCAAAAGGGACAACATTAGTGTAAAAGTGAGATCATTTAAAAACACAGACTGGAAAAAGTTCAGGAGAGAATTGGACACGAACCTGACACTAACACAACAGGTCAACAACAGCGACGAACTTGATACACTGGTAGAAACATTTACAAAAATAGTACAAAATACAATAAAGAACAACAGCCAACTAAAACCATAAACCCTGCATGATAAATTACCAACTGAAATATTAGACAGTATTAAAGCAAAAAACAGATTAAGGAGAATGTGGCAAAATACTTTAGACCCGGCTCTCAAACAACAGCTTGTAGACGCTAACAACAATATCAAAAAAGCCATAACAGACTTAAAAAATGTGCAATGGGAAAATAAATTAAAGGATCTAAAACCGCAGAACAACACGCTTTGGAAAATTACAAAAGCCTTAAAACGAACAAAGGAGAAAATACCCCAGTTATTAAACAAAGATAACGTTATAACAACAGATGGGAAAAAAGCGGAAATAATAGCAGAATCGTTTGAAAAAGTCCACAGGCTTCCACCAAACACCGTACAGCAGGATGAAAATACACAAAAGTACAGGATTTCCTAAGACAAGAAGATCAGAACACGATTCCACCAGAACTAGTAAAAGAAATAATCACTCACCCAAATGAAATTCGGAATATATTGAAAAAACTGCCAAACAATAAAGCACCCGGCATAGACGATATATCAAATAAAATATTAAAAAACCTATCTAAGAAGGCAATTGTACAATTAACATATATCATCAACAACGTTATAAAACTAAAGCATTTTCCCAAAGCATGGAAAACTGCTATAGTAATTCCTATACTGAAGTCAAGTAAACCGCCCAATGAACCGACCAGCTACCGCCCAATAAGCCTGTTATGTACCATGGCAAAAGTCACCGAAAAAGTAGTACTAAAAAGAATTGTTGACATTGAAGAAGACACGCCGATTATACAAGCAACACAATTTGGATTTAAAACAGGACACAATACAACTCAGCAAGTAGCCAGAATAGTGACAGACGCAATAATAAACTTCAACAAGAAAAAGGTAACTGCCATGGTATTATTAGATATCAAAAAAGCGTTCGATAGGGTATGGATCACAGGACTTATCTTTAAGCTTATAGAATTAAAATTACCGGCATACTTGATCAAATTATTACATTCATACTTAACATCAAGAACCTTCATCGTAAAAATAAATAACGGAAGATCAACAATCAAAACAACAAACTGTGGAGTACCTCAAGGGTCAATACTGGGGCCAAAAATTTTCACACTATACATCCATGATCTACCTGAATTCCCAAGAACTTCAACGGCGTTATTTGCAGATGATACAGCAATATACGCAAATTCGGACATGGCTCAAATAGCCAGTCAACAAACGCAATTCCACTTAAATATATTAGAGAAATACTATAAACATTGGAAAATAGAGTTAAACCCCGAGAAAACTGAAGCAATAGTGTTTAGAAGAAAGTTTACTAATTGCAAAATTTTCAAGCCACTTAAGATTAATAACACCGCAGTAAAAATGGTACCGATAGTCAAATATTTGGGAGTATATCTCGACGAAAGACTAAATTTTAAGCAAAATACTAAAAGAAATATACAAAAAGGCTACGCAGCAACCAAAATTTTATATCCACTAATGTCTAACAGTAGCAAACTATCGCTAAAAAACAAACATCTACTATATACAACTATAATTAAACCTATAATAACCTATGCTAGTCCAGTCTGGTGCAACATCTCAAAAACAGCATTCATACCTCTCCAAAGATTCCAGAATAAATGCTTACGACTCGTAACAAACTCTGGCCGCTACACTCGAATAGAGCTACTACATACCATCGCAGAAATGGAAACTATTGAGAACTATGTCAGCAGAACTTCCGAAAAGTTCTACAACACGCTAAGCAGTAACGAAAACAACGAAATACTGAAAAGCATCACAAAAACACGAGACAACGCGCCATTCAAGGTCAAACACCAGATGCCTTATCAAAAATTGGCCTTATTTAAGCAAAGAATATAAAAAACTACCCACAACATTGTAACAGGTTTTTTAAAATTGTTTTTCCTGTAAAACATACCACAAACTCACCAAGACAGCACAACCATAACATGCGTTCAATTGTATGATCGACAAATAAAACTTAAGCTATGAGCATACGACAAATAATGGTATGGTAAGTTCTAAACAGGAACATATCAAAATACTGTACAAGTAAAATATTTGTTATCTGTTAATTAATTTGACATGTAATTTATATGTAGCAAAACCTATGTTGTTAATAAATTGATATGATGATGGGTACAGATAAGGTGCAAGCAGAAACTCTAAGAGCCGTTGGACAAGCAGTAACAGAACGTCTCTTCTAACTTGTAAGCTATATGTATGAGACAGGTGAGATACCCAAAGATTTCAAACGTAGCATCATAGTAACTATACCAAAAAAGAAAGGCACGGATAGATGTGAAAATTTTTGAACAATAAGTTTGACAGCACACGTGTCAAAAATATTAACTAGAATTGTGCAAAGACAAATGGAAAAACGGGTGGAAGAAATACTAGGAGAAGACCAATTTGGGTTTAGGCAAAACAGGGGAACACGGGAGACTATTTTAGCTCTGAGAGTGATAATGGAGAAAACAATAGAAAAAGGGGAAAGCGTGTATATAGAGTTTGTAGATCTGGAAAAAGCATTCGACAATGTAAAATGAAAAAAAATGTTTGAAATACTCAAAAAGATGAAATACTCAAAAGAGTTATAGGGATAGACGAATAGTACATAGCTTATACAAAGAGCAAACAGCAGTAATAGAATTAGAGCAGGAAAGTAGAGAAGTAATCATTAGGAAAGGGGTAAGACAGGGATGTGCCCTATCCCCATTGATTTTTAACTTGTACATAGAAGAGACAATGAATACTGTCAAATGCAGGAAGACATTTGGAATTACTATGCAAGGACAAAAAATTGATATGCTTAGATTTGCAGATGATATAGCAGTATTAGCATCTAGCAAGGAAGAGTTAGAAGCTGCTCTTAATGAAATGGAAGCGGTTCTAACAGAGAGATATGGTATGAAAATTAACAAAACTAAAACTAGTTCTAGTATGCAAAGGTGGGGAAAGTAAATCAAAAACAAGAATACAAGCATGTAACACGAACTTACAAGAGGTTAAGGATTTCTGCTACCTAGGAAGCCAAATAACGCAAGATGGGAAAAGCACAAACGATATAAAACAAAGATTAGCACAAGGTCGTGCTACATTTAACAAGAAAAAGCAACTACTGTGCTCAAAGACCACAAACCTAGAAACAAGGAAAAGATTGCTTAAAACATATTATTATTATTATTATAAGCTTTATTGGGTTAAAATTAAAAAAACAACATATAAAGTAAACAAATAGTATAAACAAACATACAAAACAAATTAAACCTTAATAAAAGAAAGAAAACCCAATAGGTGGAGTTCTGTATAAGACAGTTTTCAACCCTACCCAAAAGATAAAATACAAGTATAATAAAATGTATCATACATAATGAATGTAATTATAAATTACTCTGATTTAAAAACAATAGTTCTTTAAGCTTAACTCGGAAATTGTAAATTGTATTACTTTCTATAAACAGGTGGGGCCATTTGTTAAGAATACTAACAGCAGTATATTCAAAACAACTTTTATATTTCGTTGTAGTATGTTTGCTGATATTGTAGGTGTCTTGTCTTACTTGCCGGTTATGTATAAGAGAACGTTTACATAACAAACTAGATAAGTAAGGTGGAATATGACTACTTAAAATTTTGTACAATGTGCAGGAGTATAACAGACAAAAGCGATATTCCAACTTTAAAATATTTGCATTAATGTAGTGTGGTGTAATATGTTCACTCCTATTTACATTGTAAGCATAGCGAAAACAGCAGTTCTGAAGAATTTGTAACTTATTTTTAAAACACGAGGTCAGGTGATAATAGTATACTCCACAGCAGTAGTCTATGTTACTTAGTACTAAGGAATTAATGAGGTACCACTTAATAGATTTTGGCAAGATGTACTTAAATTGGTATAAGGTTTTAAGTTTAACATAACATAATGATGATTTTTTAAGTACATGCGTTTGGAAGTTTAAGTTGCAGTCCAAATAAACACCCAGGTTTTTCACATACTCTGAGAACGCCAGATTGACCCCATCAACACAAACACTGTTGGTTAGCACAGAAAAAGATTTTTGACGCAAAGCACTTGTACCAACACACATCAACAGAGATTTAGATCCATTAAGTAGGAGACCATGGTTGTTTGACCAGGCAGAAATTGCTGAAAGATTAAAGTTTAGCAGTTTTACACTGTGATTTATTTTTAGTGGATCACATGACATATAGCACTGAGTATCGTCAGCATAGAAATGTACGATACAATCTGTAGTCAGTTTAGACACTAGATCAGATATAAAAAGTGCAAATAGAAGTGGCCCTAAAACACTACCTTGAGGAACACCTTGTCTGATAACAACTTCACTTGATATTTGATTATTTACTTGCACAACTTGAGTTCTATTATACAGATAGCTTGAGAACCATCTTATGACCGTATGGCCACATCCATAAAAATGTAGCTTTGCAATTAATAGCTCATGATGAATAGTATCAAAGGCCTTACTGAAGTCAAGTAAAACTAATAATGATATTTGTGAATTGTCTATAGCCACTGTTAGATCATTCACTATCTTCATAAGAGCAGTTGAAGTACTGTAGCCTGTTCTAAATCCTGACTGGGTAGCAGGTAGCAAATTATGAGCATTAATATGCGACAGTATCTGTTTGTATACAATTTTTTCAATAAGTTTGGAAAGTGTAGGCAAAATACTGATAGGTCGTAATTGTGTCATCGATGTGGCCTTATTCGTTTTAGCTAAAGGATTTACAATGGCTTTTTTCCATATCAAGGGTACTTCACCGTATCTTAGGGAATAGTTTATTATGTGTAGCAATGCTGTTTTACAGAACGGATAAGCAATCTGAAGCATCTTTAAGTTAATATCGTCTGCTCCGACTGCATTAGATTTTAATTGATGCAGAGTGGTCTGTAACTCCTCATTAGTAATTTCAGTAAATTCAAAATTATTATGGACATTTTTATGAACATTGTCTCTAAAAAAGGAAATTAGTTCATTGTTGACATTAGACCTCGGCACTATTGTAGAAAAGAAGTTATTTATGAGTTCAGCATTCATAATGGCTGGATCAATCTCATTGACATTCCTTGTGTGGATATTCCAGGTTTCAAACTTCGACCACATCTTTTAGGGTTATTTTAAATTTATGTATCTGCTGCTGAATATAACAACATTTTTCTTGCCTTATTGCAAATGGCAAATAATTTTTCAGATTTCGATAGTATTGTTTATCAGAGTTTAATTTAGTTAGCTTAAATTTCTTAAAAGCTTTATCTTTAAGACTAATAATTTGCTTAATAGTTTCAGTAATGTATGGCTTTGGGGGCTTATTAATAATGATAGTCTTATAAGGAGCATGCATATCAAACAGCATAACTAAAGCTGAATTAAAAAAATTCACTTTATCATCTAAGCAATGAAGATTGTTCATATTATCCCAGGGTATTCTGCATGCATCACTAGCAAATACGTCTCTGTTAAGGAGTCGAAAATCACGGAATGTAATTAACTTTGGTCGAGGTTTTATAATTTTACAATTAAAGTAGCAGTACACAAGACAATGATCTGACAAATTTTCAGTATCACGAGTTCCATATTCAAGTAGTTTCAGGTTGTTACTAACACATATTACATCGATTAAGGTGGACGAGGAGTCCGTTATCCGAGTTGGTTCACTAATAATTTGGCGTAGATTGAAGGATTGCAAAATATTATTAAAGTAAGTACGTTTATGGTCAGCTGCCAAAAAGTTCACATTAGCATCTCCAGTTAATATAACTTCATCCACTGTAGCAGCTAGATTTGCTAATACAGTTTCCAGATTATCTAAGGTGGTTATAGGTACATTTGGAGGTCTATAGATAACACCAATAGCGATTTTAAGTTTATCAATAGTCACACTTATCCAAAGTTGTTCCAGTTGTGTATTTAAAAGATAATCAGTAGCGAGTGTGCAATCTCAGGTTTTGTTTAACATGAAAGCTACTCCTCCACCACGGTTTGTACGATCAGCACGCAAGATTTCCCACCCAGGTATACTAACGCAATTTGAGGGAATGTCGGGGGTTAACCATGTTTCTGACAAAGCAATAATAGAAAAATTGAGATTATCAATGTAGTCAATAAATGAGCTAAAATTAGATAGTAAAGAGCGAATATTGATATGGCACACTGACAGTTTGTGATCACGAATTATGGTTCTACGTCCAGGAGTTATTTTGATAAAAATGTTCTGCATTAGAGGAGTAATCAATTGTACTTCTCTTTGCTCTACCTTTTTTGTAAACGGACAATCTCTATCCCAAGCTGCATGCTCAACATCAATGTCTAGTTTTTGATTCTTTACCATGCCAATGCAGTTAACACATCTATATTTAGTTACTTGACATTCAGTGTATTTGTGATTGCCAGCACATTTAGGACAGCTCAGACATTGGGTGGAGCACAACACTGTACGGCTGTGAAGCCTGGACAGTAGGACAAGCGGACAAGAAAAAGGTAGAAGCTTTTGAAATGTGGTGCTACAGACGTATGATGAAGATATCATGGACAGACAAAGTTAAGAACGAAGAGGTACTAAAAATGGTAGGGAAAGAAAGAAATATGTTGAAAGCGGTAAAAAATAGGAGAGATAGGATGATAGGCCGCATACTACGGCATGAGGAAATAGTGCGGAATATATTAGAAGCAGAGATAG